>CM034152.1:456065643-456159402 GCA_019776745.2 Taxus chinensis | reverse complement strand
GTGGAAAGGCGACTTCATTGTCATGCCACTACTCATAAAATACATCAGATGGGCTATTTTTGGCCCACTCTTGAACATGGCACCGTACAGTTTGTACATAAGTGCCAAAAATGCCAAGAATTCTCCCATGAGATTCACATGTCAGCACAATCTCTGTAACCAATAGTAACCCCATGGCCTTTCTCCATGTGGGGTCTAGATTTGATAGGTAAATTCTCTCCCTCATCGACAAATGGCCATAACTTTATAATTACGGCCACAAAATATTTTACCAAATGGTTAGAGGCCATGCCTCTCACCACCGTACCAAGTTCGGTAATCGCCAAGTTCATTCTAAACCAAATCATTTATAGGTACGGTGTCACACAAGTCATTATCTCAGATAATGGTACATCCTTTAAAAATGATGAGGTCTGTGAGCTATGAAGCAAATTCAAAATAAACCATCATACGACCTCTCTTTACTATCCTCAAGCTAATGGACAAGCCGAAGCAATGAACAAAACATTAAAAGCTATTTTCCTCAAAACAGTTAAGGAGAACAAATGAGATTGGCATTTAAAATTATATCTAGCCTTGTGGGCCCATCAAACCTCAATAATAACACCAATAGGAGCAAGCCCCTTCTCATTAGTATTTGGGGCAGAAGTAGTTCTCTTGCTTGAGGTCGAAATACCTAGCCTCCGCATCTCATTACAAGGGATTCTGGGAGAAGACACCTATAGAGAGGCATTCCTCTCTCAACTAGAATTCCTTGATGAGGCTAGGGTAAATTCTAAACAATGGCATAGAGCCTATGCTAACCAGTTGTGCTAGAAATATAGCAAAAAATTCTATGAGTGAGAAATATATGAGGGAGATCTAGTTTTAAGACTAGACAATTAGATTGATAAGAAAACCGGTGAAGGAAGGAAATTCTGGCCCAAGTGGTTGGGCCCATACCAAGTCATGAAAGACTATGGAAATGATGTGTATCTCTTGTGTACATTAAAAGGTGAGGAGTTAAATGAAAGAGTCAATTCCTTACATCTTAAAGGGTTTTACGCATGAGACGTCAATGTCACCATTTGTATATTATATCTACCTACATTGCATTAGTCACTTACTTGTTTCATTTTGTCCACTCGTTTTGTAAAATTGTAGTCAAGGAACTTACTCTTAAGCAATCTATTATAAATTTCTGAAAATATTGGAAAAATCATTCAAATCACATCTCTTTAAACATCATCAAGTAGTTTCAAAATCTTTTCATCAAGTTTGACAGACAAATGTTGACGAAAACCATACCAAGGCCTGCATACTTGGTTTTGCTCTTTCTGTCTACTAGGTGAAGTTGTTCTTACCTATGGTCTATTCTATAATCTTCTTGGTGTCACATCTATCCCTCTTATGTCTCTTTGAAACAAGGATATCCCAAAATCATAGATCAGAAGTGTCAAAATCAAATACAATAAAAAATACCAAGCAAACAAAATATTTTATTTTACACACTTCTTTGCTCCACCAACCTTCGGTGATAAGCCCACATCTCTTACTGGTAGTGTGAGGTTGGGGAAGGAAAGAAGTTCCCTTACTCGCCTATATCCTACCTTTGGTGAAAAACCCATGCTTCTTACTAGTGGCACGGGGCAAGGTGTGGGGGGTCCATTCACACAAATTAACAAATCTTGGTATTTTACAAATACAAATCAAATTATATTAAGTGAAAATAAGTGTCCAAATTCTAAAGAGATCAAATCCTCAAAACCATATTTTTTCAACCAGGTTTCCATTTATAGATCTAATTCTAGACAAACTGAAAAGTAAGTTACCTTCTAAACTTGGTGGCAGTTCTGATTAGAGTAAGTGTGTAGGTCTAAGTTTGGTTTCTGTCACTAGTTTGTCTATCTCTCATCATTCCATTCAGTCAAACTCATACAATTTGTGCCCTTCCCAACTCTTGGTGTTTAGCCCTCACATCTTACTAGTTGTGTGGAGTTTGGAAATGGGCCAAGTTCATCTCTTTATCTCTATATGTTCATCACATTTTGCCAACATAAGAAGAAACAACAGACATTACCCAAAGAGGCCAAAATTTTAGTACTACAAAATGTTTCACATCATCACATACCAGCATTACAAAAGAAAATAAAGTAAAACATTCTATTTAGTATTTATTATCATTTGTCATCCATTGCATACATTCTGAAAATCATATAAAAATAAATACTCTAAGAACATATAGTGTACACATGAGAAGCGAATCACAAAATTCTAGACACAAGAAGATATAAATCCAAATATATATATATATATATATATATATATATATATATATATATATGGTGTTTTATGTACAATGCCATCATGCACTAAGGCATGTTCAAAATGCTCAATGAGCCTAGAAAATACAAAAATACTCATATAAATATCTGACCAAGGATCACTATAAAAAGGACCATGATCTCTTAATCCCTGTGAGATCCCTCAGAAGGTGCACGAACTCATTTATGACTTCTACTGTGACGAAAATCTGAATGTACTGAGGGCTCATGATCATGACCAATAGCTATGGTCTCACTGTGAGAATGAATCCTCATAAAGCTCTCCGCAGTCCTATATCCAGCCACCTCAGCATGGAGAGAAGTCATGATCTTTTCCACCTTGTAGACAGGGGAAAACATGTCAGTATGTCTACCGGCTACTGAAGGATCTCCCATGTCTGTAGTAATCTTGGCTCGTGTACTCTCTAAAGGGAGTAGTAGAGTGTCTGTGCACACCTGGCAAATAAAATCTCACCATCCCTCAGTAGTCACTGTAAATAAAAAGGAGAAACAAAACAAATTAGAAAGTTGTCCAAAACAAGACCAAAAATAAACAGAACAACAAAAGGGAAATATCAACTAAACAATTCTAACTAAAAAAATCAAGAAAAGAGTAGTAACTCATTCAGATCTCCAGGCCTCCAGGTGGGATCTCTAGGATCTGTGCCTGCTACTGACACTTCCATTCACTGTTGTGCCTCTCCCACATCTGGAACAAAGTGACGGCCTGCCATGGACTTGTCATCTCCCCCTAAATCCTGAGAAGGAAAATCCTTTGAAATTAGGGTCACCTTATCTACACTCTCCTCCAACCTCTCGGCCCACAAGATATCTTGAGTGTCATGTCACTCAGAATATCTTTCATCCTCCTCACCTATCCTACCAGCTCCAGTCTCACCCTCTTTTGTCTCCTCCTTTTTCTCCCCTAGTAAAATCCTCAGACTCAGAGTCCACGTCATTGGGATCATCTCCACTATGAGCAGGACCAGTGCCAATCTAAAGTAAAGGTGTTTAACGAGTACTAGCTACCCCTTGGGCACAAACCACCCTCCTAGCTGTAATGGGAATTCCAAGATTGATCGTAGTCCAACCTCGTCCTCTAGGACCTCCCCTGGTCTCACAAACAGATCTGTATATTGGCCATGCTAGAGGAAACATATCAATATAAGGGAGGCCAAACCACTGTGGTACTCTGTCAAAGGGGTGGATCTCCAACTTCCCCATCTTGTCTATCAACTAGATGGTAGTGTGGCAAGCAATCAATGTAAGTGTTTCCTCTCCCCATAACCCTACCATAGCTTGATAAGGAGTAGCCTCCATTTCTACAGTAGTAAAAAAATCCAATGGCTAGTGTGGTACCCTAAGAATGGTCATCCCTGTCCACCTCACTTCCCTAACATTCCCAAGATCCTTTGCCTGTACACCTCTCCAGTCTGACCACCCCTATAATCTCACCACCCTATACAAATCATGATAGGTGGTCCCAAGAATGTCTACTCCCCAAGCGTAAATATGGCCATGAGCCTCAATCTATGTGGTAATAGGAGCCCAGCAGTATAAAAGAGTATCCTCTCCCTTGTCCCCAATCAACCGCGAGGCAAGGATGCCCATAATGGCCTTACGGAGCACAAGAATATCTGACTCAACACTGGAGTAAACCTTCATGCTCTTATTCAACCCCCCGTGGAAACAATGAAATCTCCCATATATTTGGCCCACTGGACCATCTAAGATATGGATACTACTGTCTTAAGAGACAACCGCCTCCCAAGAATCGGGACCCCCAATATGTGGTATACATCCTCAAGGGTGATAGTCCACTCACCCCTAGCACCTGGTAACCAGAAGGTATTCCGGTCAGCATCCCAATACGAGAATAATTCACATAGTATGTGACTGGAAGGAGAAATGTGAGGAACCCGAGAGATCTGTAATATGCCATCCCGCTGCAAAGTGTCTCTCTCAGCCTGGGTCAATGCATCCAACACTGCCAGGAGCCAATCAAAATCCCTCTCTCTGCTCCTTCTGATATACTCCTCCTTGTGCATCCACCCAAAAACACTGAAAATTAGTAAGTTAGTAACATAATCTAAATAGTAAAATCATCAGGAACATATAAAAATGCTTAAAATGCAAAAAAAACAAAGTAAAACATCTCCTTTTGCATTATGTTCAAAACTGCCACCTTGTGCAGAGTGGAAATTTCGTAACCACTGCCTTAGGTGGCGGTGGTCATGTAACCACCACATTATAGGGTGGTGGTTTTGTAACCGCCACCTTTATGGGGTGGTGGTCCCATGACCGCCACCCTGTGCATGGTGGTGGTTTTGTCCCGAATCACCAAACGACTCGAAAGCCCTAAATTACTTTTAAAAATGCAAAAATGCATCATTTTAGATGAAATAAAAACCTACCCTCTGGGCACCCCCCTAGAGACTCATTTAAAACTATCATTTTCAAAAATAACCCCCCTAAGACAAAGATTTCTACATTTCTATCTTTTAGGTTTAAAAACGATAAATTGAGAAGAACTAACCTGAGACTTCATGGGCTGATGTCTTGCTCTCAGAGGCATGATAACGATCTTGTAATGAAAATTTTGATTGTACTCTCATCAAAAAATGGTCATCATGGGTCCCAGAGCTCAAAAATCACTAAATCGACACGCGCAAATGAATAGCAAAATGAGCTAGTTTTAAATATATATAGTATTCTAATTTGGTTTTGAATGTTTTTCTTTATAGAAATGGAGTGCCAATGGAGGTAAGTTCTAATACCCATGAAAATGGTAAGTCCTCATTTCATATTAACTTAATTTAGTTTTATTTCTCAATTTATTTTATCTATCTGCACTTGAGTACTCTTTTCATTTTGTAGGTAACGAGAATTTGGATGGTGACATTTTTGACAAATGAGTGTGTCAGGTATAACTTCTAACTCCTCATTTTGGGACCACCATACTCAGAACCACCATTTTATGCCTCTCCATGGCTAAAAAACTTCTCTAAGGGGGCAATATGTACGTACCCAAAAAAGTAGGTACTATAATGCCAACAAGAGGCTACAGAAACCCCAATGATGATTCAGGTCTCTTCGCAAGGTGTTTGGAATCCAAAAAAATGTCACCAAGTGTATGTTTGCATCCCAAGTACTTTATCCAAGATCTGCGTGCTTTGTTCTATCCTCTGGCCCCTTTTTCTTTACATTTTGGTCTTAAGTGATAGGACTACCACCCTACCTAGGCGGCGGTCCTGTAGCCACCACCCTTTACAGGGCAGCGGTCCTATGCACATTTTCCAAAATGCTTCGAAGAATGCGTCAAACGTAAAAATTCAACTTTCACCCACATTCTTCAACAACTTTGGCTTGCATTTATGTTTTGGCCACCCTGTAAATAGTGTTTTCCCTTTATTTAAAGTAAAATAGATCAATTGGGAGTTACCCTCTGGTAAATGCAATTGCTATAAATAGCCAGCTTATTCTCAAGAAAAAGTCCCCTCTCCTTCTCAGTTTAAGTATTCAGTTTGTTTGAAGTTCTTACTTAGAGTTCTAATAGTCTCATGTTTTACAACCATTATCATCATTCCTTTGTTGTTTAGAGATCATTTGATCTTCTTGTTTCATCTTACTTCATTGATGTTCTATAAAATCATTTTAGAATAAGGTAATTTCATTTTAGAATTGGAATCCATTTAGAGTTGCAGGTTCTGTTTTTTCACAAAAGATAGTTTCGAGAATTTGCAACATATTTTTGTTGTATTCCCACGATAAATCCTGCTAGGAATTACATAGTCAAGCTCTGTTCACTTGCACTATCCCTCTCTTACTTGCATTGTATTCAGTCTATATACAAAGTTTCCATTGTTTGAGTATCTTCTTCTACTAATGCTATCATATACACACTTTTCTAGATTCACGAGAACATGAAGGAATGAGGATATCACACTGAGGGGATGAAGTCACACACAACTAGATTTACCACTGTTCTGTAAACTTCAGGTTTGAGCTATCAAAGTTGTAGTTATAGTATATCAAATAGAGTAGTAAATTATTTCATTTTAGTTAAAGTTCACTTTCAATATTGCTAGGAAAGTTGTGGGGAATGATATTTTATGAGAAACTATGATTCATTCCTCACTTATGAGGTAGGATTGGGAGTTTTTCGATTAAACTAGTTAGTTACTTAGATATTTAGGATAAAATCACAAATACATAGGTAAATAGCTACATCGGGCTACTTTGCTTGTTTTGGTTTTGTCATTAGATTAATTGTCCATTTTCTGAATATATTAGAATAGCTACTCTTTTAATTTCGTTAAAATACTTCATCGAAAATACAAAAATAAAAGAATATATGCATAGTGTAGATACATCTTTCATAATTAGTTTATTCGTTTCATTTAAAATTGAATCATTTTTGCATGACAATCACGGGACCTAGAGATCCCAGAGAATACATATTTTAACTGATAGTGCCTCAACCAAATCTCCCCACAACACTAGCTGATATAGATCAAGACCTTAGGATCCAAGTTTTTTGAACAACAGTAAACCTACGAGTAGTTAGTGAACAATTGAGAGAGTTAAATATTGAAGATGACAAGGCATACACATTTTGGTCAAATCACCCTAACTATAGACTACCTTGATAGGATATCCACATGACTGTACAAGGGATCGAAAGAGAAAAAATATTTGGTTGCGATCCTATAGTTCCATAGCCCAACGCAGGAGACCTCCTCATCGACATAGATACTAGCTTACATATTCAAGTTTCCAGAACACCTATAAGGTATTCTGAGAAAATTACACAACATCTAGTTATAAACATAGAGGCTAAAAAAGCTTACGACTATTGGATAGTTGGGAGAAGAGATTGACTCCTCATATGACCATAGGAGGTCCTCCACAACCACGAACTTACGGTAGTGATCCACAGGTCCCACAACCTAACAGGCCTACTGATCAATTAGACATTGACACCGGTTTATGTACACTAATATTCAGATCCTCACCACTTCCACCAGACATCATTACACAATTCTCTATATTAAACGTACCATCCAATTAGGCTAGGGATTTCTGGAATAGACCAAAAAATCGTCCATAAATTTGTGGAGTATCCACTACACCTCTCATCACCATTTTCATGACCTTGTCTGGAAGTATACATAAAGCACCTATAGGTCAATTTCCATGTATCCAATAGCCAATAAATAGGATCTCGGTAGAGCTTGACATTGATTAGAGCCTCTAAGAAGCTATTATATCTGAACGATCCATTACACCAATTTAGGTTAGGAGGGCCTTCTTTTCCTTAGATTCACAGATTCCATGATTACACATTGAAGATATAAGATTTCCTAACTAGTTTGTCTATATCCGTATAAATTCCATTCTAACCGGCTGTCTCGACATGACCTCGGGAGGTCGGGTAAAAAGAAGAGTTTCTTGTAGATTCTCATGCTTGCATGTCACTTTTCTATCATACAAGAACCCTGGAGGAAAAACCTGAACCTCTGTAGATAACAGTGGTCCTTTGATAATTTGGAATAGGTTTGGAAGTGGACCTCTTTCCTTTTGAAGGGGTGGGGTGGCTCACCTATGGTTGTAACTATGTCACCATAATAGGAATATGCTATGATTCCTTTGGTATAATTCCCAATGATAGAAGCCATTAATGGGTCTGATTAAGGATTTGAGTTAGACGTTCATTCAAGATTTTGCACTCCTTGAGTGATGAATTGATCCATAGAAATGACTAATCCTTCACATTATTTTTTTTTATCATAAATGGGTTCCAAAACCTATCCATCATCTTTAAAACCCTCAGGAACAGCTGAAATTTTGTACTTGACCACTTCTTGGAGAGTTAACATTTCAATTTCCATTTCCCGTACCACAACTTCATATCTACAATTAAATAAGATATACTCCAATTGTGACATGTGAATACTGGTCAGCCTGTGTCCATTGAGCTTTCCCCAATAATCAAAACAAACATGCGAGTGATAGGTTTTCAAATTCATTTATTGCATTTATCCTTCAAGATTACTTTCTTTATATGTAGATGCACAAGTATACCTTCCCAAAAATATGGGGAACTAAACTCCTATCTTATGCCTGTCATGCTGGATTTTGTGAAAGTGCAACAATTGTCAAACTAATTCCATCATGATCCATTTTTCTGTGGGACAACTTGGTAACTTATAAGGTACGCCTGAGAACCCTTCCACCCTGAGATATGTGAATGTTGGAAATGACAGGTAAATGTCTCCCCACATTCTAACCACATGCCAAACACTATCTTAAATCCTACAGTTGTATAGTTCTTCATCAGAGAAATACAAAATGGTGATGAAGAAAGAGTTACTAACTCTTCTACAAAAAATTTCTCCCTCCTTCATTGTGAGTTGAGGAAAAAAGTCATAAATTTGTGATGAATTCCTTGATCCTACATGTGAAAAACATATATATTTCCTCATTTCTATGGCCGCATACATAAGATATGAAGTCATGAAGAAATTTACCGAAGTTAGAGCATTTGATAGTTGGATATGGATGACATTGCTGATATGATCTACCCATCGAATAAGGATAGCATTCTTTCAGATATTGGTAATATATAAATACATCCAATCTTGGAAATCTTTAGAATATGGGAGTTTCGTAAGTGTGCTTAGTAATATGATGATGTCATTTACCTATTTAATAAAGTATGAGCGTGGGATAATATTTGGGGCTCTAGCCACTAAAGGCCTAGATTTCATCAGGTAGATCTTATTAAGGACTCCAGTAGAAGTCTCAGAATTTGTTTCCCAGTGTTCAAGAGGTGACTCTATAGAAATTTAGGCATAATCTTAGACATCAGGAAGCTTCAACAAGCCCTCAAAATAATCAGTATCAAATCTGATCATGACTATCCCATCATCATCTCTTACCATTTGGTATTTATTATGATAATGCATGGGAGCTATGAGGACAAAATCTAGACATTTCATTGATGGTGGAAAAATGACAGCTAAAGGAAGCCCACTATCAAATATGCCTTACATCCAGGAATTTTTTGACTGAAATCTGAATCTTCCCCAAAATTATGGTAGATTAATGTGCCTAATGTTAGTATCTCTGATATTATCAACATCTGATGTGATAGTAGAAGGGATAGTCACCCCTTAGAAACTATAGTTTATCTTTTCCTTCCCTTTAGATGATGATCTAGACATTTTCCCTAAAAAAATCCCCTAGTATTCAAAGAGGAAGTTTCTCCCTATAATTCTATCATGCACTTCCGATGTTTCAACCTCTGATGTGAACTTATGATATGTAAACCTTCGACATGAAATTCTGTTGTGTCAACTTCTAACTTCTGACAACAGAACTTGGAGCCTATTTTGTAGTCTTGGAGCTTTGACTTGATCTACAACAAAATTGGAGATATGCTTTACAACATAAAACCTCCAAAACAATCTTCCAATGATGACTTCCCCTTCGATTATAAAGGAATAAATATTTTGAAGCATAAGATTCAAAAACAAAAAAATATGTGAAGGTGGAAGAGACATATAAAATCTAATCCTATGACACAAGGATGAAATCCCAAAAAGACAAAAAAATGAAAATGTGAAAGAAACCCATAATTCTAGATAGAAAAAGGACAAGAAAACCCCAAGAATGAATCCTGAAAAACCTCGAAAAAAATAAAATAAGAAAAAAATTACCTAAATACCAAGTGGGTTGAGGAGAAAAAATGAAAAAATTGCCCAAAATCTACACAAGGTGTATAGCCAAAAGTAGGTGAGGTGTTAGCAGGTCAGTGTACAAAGTGTTAGGTGAAAAAGACAAGTAAAAAGTTGCCATTAAATATAAAAGGTAAAATTAATTACCACATAAGTGACATGTGTGGGTAGGTGGCATTAAATGTTTTGACCTAGTTTCAGGTTTCATAAATTGGAATTCATCATGCATATTGAATGCAATTTGCATTATAAAACCCAAAACCCAAGGTAGTGTTGGTCCTTTTTATTTCAGAATAAGGAATCTAATTTTTAGTTTGCATGCAAATTGCACTTCGGGTTCCAAAACCTGAAATGTGCATGAGTGGTCAGAATTCAGGTTCTAGAAGCTGACTTGTAATTTGCATTCAAACTGCACTTTAGGTTCCAAAACCTGAAATGGTATGGGGGAATCAAACTTTGGAACTTAACTTGTAATTTGTATTTTGGGTTCTGAGTTCCGATTTGCACTATCTTCCTATATATTGTAGGTTTTAGAAGTCAACTTGCAATTTGCATGCAAACTGCAAGTTAAGTTCTGAAGGCTAAAATCTGAAATATATAGGAAAATATCAAGACTTAGTCAAATTTCTCAAATAATTTTTTAAAAAATAACACTTGGTACAAGATAAAAATTTTCAAAGAAATTTTCAAAAGATCTCTACTAAGAGAACTTGGAAAGTTAACATTTTTGGTGACCTTGCAGAAATTATTTCCTAATAAGCATTAATATAACAGCCTTATGTTATCCATAGGGTAAAGGAGTCCTTTAACCTAAAGAATATACAAAACTATAAAATAACTAGAAAACAAACAAATTGAAACAAAGCAAGAAAAAATAAAAACAAGAAAGATAATGTGCAGAGAACTTGGAGGAAGGGAAACTATGCTAATACTATACACGGTGAAACTACCTCAATAGAAAGCTTTGAGGTGTATCCCATTTAATGGGATAGGAATTTCTTCTCCATCTAGCTTAGATAGGTAAAAACAATTTACCTCTTTGCAACTTGTGATTAAGCATGACCCACTCTAGAGAGCGTCAAATTTATATGCATCCCAGGCTTGGCCCTATCAACATCCCATTTAAGGAGCAGATCTCCATCCTGAAAATACCTATAAGCTACTTTCTTATCAAAAGTATTCTTGGTATGAGTTTGGTGTAGCTTTAGATTCTTCATAGCCTTATTTTGTGTTTCTTCTAATTCTATTAATCTAGCAAACTATACTGGCATTTATCACTTTAATTACTTATAACTGATGAGCTAGTTCCAAAGATGGAAATTCCAAAGACAGAGGAAGTTTTTCTTCCCTACCATACACTAACATAAAGGGAGAATTCCCAATGGCACTTTTTGGAGTTATCCTATCTACCCATAGAGCAGTCTTAAGTTATGTGTGCCAAATTTATTGGTTACTCGCCATTGTCCTTCTGATGATTCATATCAAATTATTATTACTGGACTCAGCCAAAACATTACCCTGCAGATAATAGTTTGATGAGTTTTCAAATAAACACCATTTTTCACAGCCCATTCACTAAGATTTGTACCTATGAATTCCTTGACATTATCTGAAATAACTCTAAAGGGAACACCAAATCTTGTCTTAATAATTTTGAGAAAATACAGAATGGATTTCTCATTTTCTTACTTTAATGCCATTGAATCTGTTCATTAGGTGAAATAATCAGTTGCAGTTAGCACCCACCTATGAACATCACTATATGGAGGATTTATCATACCAATAAAGTCTAGGCCCCATTGTATGAAAGGTTGATCTGTTTGGATTGGATGGAGAGGATGGGAAACTAACCTTTGCTTGCCTATGAAAAAGGAACATTCCCTACATTTTCTTACCCATATATGGGCATCTTTAAACATGTTCAACCAATAGTAACCAACCTTTGTGATCTTTGTAGTAGTTTTCCTTACCAAGTAATGACCTCTTGAAAATCCATTATAGAATTACTCCAGTATCATATGAACTTTCTCTAGTCATGTGCACTTGAGAATAACTCCATTTAAATCCATTTGAAAGAGTACATTATCTATGAGAATGTAGGGAATTGATTGAATCTAGAAAATATTCCTCTGAGTTCTATCCAAGCTGGGAGGATATTCTCTTGATAGCAAAAAATTCTTTGTATTGAATATCCAATCAGGAGTGTGAATTTCTTCTTAATGGTGATTGTATAAAACGTTGTCATATCCTTCTCTCTCTTCCAAGTCAACAACAAGGTGTTGACACAGACCTTTTCCTCTTACCAATTTGGTCACTTTTATATGAACATCGTACTCCATGACCATTATAATCCACCCAGATCATTTTTTGTTCATGTATTTATTTAAAAATAAATCCTTGACCCCTGAATGTGATACCATCAACTGGATCCTATTATTTGAAAAAATGTGTTTGAATTTCTTCAGTTCTTGAATGACAGAAAAAACCTATTTCTAAACAAAATAATACTTGAGTTCGTAATATTTGAGGGATTGGTTGAAGAAGGCATTTGGTTGTTCCATCAAGTTATTATTTTATTGAGTAAGGATCCTTGAGATACTCTCCAACCCAAAGAAAGCATAAAGAATGAAATCCTTTTCATAATTAAAATTTACTAATGTGTGAGCCTAGGAAATGGCTGTTTTGATAGCCTCAAAACTACTCTTACCTTCCTTAGTCCAACTAAAAGGTATGTTATTTTTCATCATAGTTGTGAGTGGTTCAACCAAGTTAAAAAATTTAGGTATGAACCTCCTCACAATGTTGATAGTCCCCAAGAAGCTCTGGAGACCCTTTTATGTTCTAGAAGAGAAAGGGCCAAAATGGTGTGGATTCTCTCTGGGTCAATTGAAAGTTCATCCATAAAAACAATATGTCCTAATATCTTCCCTTTATGGATTGCAAAAATACATTTCTTCAGGTTCAAGGAAACCCATAATTCCCCGCACCTTTCAAAGACCTTCCTCAAATGATCCATGTGATCCTGTGCACACTTGGAATACACAATTATATCATTTAGATAGATGAGGATCATGTTGTTTATAAGTCCCTTAAAGGCCATGTCTATAGATTTTTGGAAGGTGGTACCAACATTGTATAATACAAACAACATCTTATTGTAGTCATATGTGTCCCAGTTTGGTAGTAAAAGTCATTTTGAACTTATCAAACTCTTTGACTAGTATATGATTATAGCCCGAATATACGTTGAGTTGGAGAATACACTCCATAGATGGAAGAGGGTAGTGATCTTTTAAGGGATCCTAATTAAGATATCTAAATTCCACACATAGTTTGATTTCCCCTTTTTTCCTCACTAGGACCAAATTTGCCACCCAGGAAGAGTGTTGAATTGGGAAAATGATACCAACCTTAATAATTTTTGAAATCTCTTTCTTCATAAGTGGTTTGATCTTTGGATTGATCAATTTCTAATTTTTCCTGACCGGATTAGCATTTGGGTCAAGTTCAATGGTATGTTGTGCTAAACCTGGATAAAAAACCCTAAGATCCTTGTAACTCCAAGTGAAAAAATAATTATACTCTTGACAAAGATCGATAAAGTTATACCTTTCATTTTGCATACATACCCTTCCAATTTTCAAATATCTATCTTCTACAACTTGAACTTATTCAAAATTGTCTTCTTTTATGATCACGTTAGTTTTTTGTCTTTTAAGTTGATCATCTGAATTGAAGATTGATTCAAGAGTGACCAAACCTTTTGGAAAAAAATTTCCCTTCAATTGTATGATTCAATCATTCTAGGCTTCTTGTAACTTGATCTAGTTTTTAATGAGAATTCAGCCTCCTTTAGTAGAAAAAGGATGATCTCCTGATCAATATTGAAAACTTGTGAATTACTTGCACTATTTGGTAGCACTGACATTACAACCATCTTGACAAAATCTCACTCTTCCTTTATGATATCAATGGGAATATCGTATTGATACCCCACTATTGCAAGCCTATTTGTATCTTGATTTTGATTCCTAGGGACAACACAAATACCAAAGGCTTCAAAATATTCGATCAAATCCCATACACTATTTTTGTATGATCTCATTAGATAATTGTTTACTACCCTCCATCCCCTGACCTGATGCACAACAATATCGCTATCCCCAAAAATAGTTAATGATTTGATTCCCCTTTTCTGATTTATCTGGATCCCCTATACCAATGCTTTATATTTAACTACATTATTAGTAAAATTGAACGTAAGCTGGAAAGATGAGAAGTATTTGTTACCCTGTGGAAAAATTAACATAACACCAGTACCAGCCCCATAATTACTTCTTCATCCTTTGAAGAAGAGTTTCCTTGATTCTTCAGGTGTTGGGGATGGGTCTATGTGGAAACATTTGCAACTATATAATATCAAATCCAAAACATGAAAATAGGGATCTAACAATCCCCACAAAATCTACAGTAGTGGAAGTATAAAAAATAATAATCCAAATTAGAAAAAAGTACACAAATAACACAACATGTACTATGGTTCACCCAATCTGGGCTACGTTCACCAAAGATAGAGATTTCATATATATATATATATATATATATATATATATAATATAACAAGATATTACATACCTACTCTTCTGCACAATAGTACATGTATCTCTACAAGAGTATCTCTTCCTCCCATATCTCCAACCGGATCTACCTGAGTATAATGAACCATGACTCCATACCACCACATGCATCACCTCTAGATATATAACTAGATCTACTTGAGTTCACTAAAATCGTGCCTTTGAAATACAACAAAATATTACATACTAATAACTACCTTACATCTTCCACTGTACAACCAAGCCTTCACTGTACTGTGAATTTGTAACCAATGTGAAACCGTAACCGTGCACTAAGAAATAAGTTTCTCCATCATCATTGCATCAACCTATACAAACAAAAAGACAAGTTCCTCTATAATACTAGATTCCTATGGATCAACAATACATCATGATCTCATGGATATGTAATACAAGAGCTCACAACTTGTGGATCTACAAGAATGAGTAATAACAAGATCTCAAAACAACCTATGGATCTAATAAGAAGAAACACTAAGTGCTTTACATACTATGTAAGCCATTACATGAGGCTAAATAATACAAAGAAAATACAATAGAAGATAATACCATCTTCTCACCAACAGTGTACTTGCACTTTCCTTTTTTTCAACTTCTCTTTATGAAAGCTCATGTCTTCATGCACTCTTCTTTTTATTCTTCTTCATCCTTTCAACCAAGGATTATGCTCTTCTTCTCATATTTTTTTTCTAACCCTAGTTTTCTAGCTTATATAAGCTTAGACAAACTTAGGGAACCTTAGCTATGCATTTACAACCTTTAGATCAAATTTATAATAAATTTAGATCTAATTACCACTAGTTAAATATAAAATTTCACGCATAGGTAACCGGTGCCGGTTACCCTGACCGGTGCTAGTTACCTTGATGCTAACCGGTGTCGGTTACTGTGTAAAATAGTAAGGTATAAATCATGATATCTATGAATCAATTCAGCTCCACAATTATAACAATCTCCCACTTGGAGATAAATTTCTGAACCTGTACATATACCTGTACATCACCATCCTCTACATATTGTGAATACCATCTATTATTTTTATCAACAATTCTCTCAAATCAAATTAGGAAGATTAAACCATCTTCTAAAACCAAGAAGATAACAAACCTGTGACTTACCATATACATGCACAAAGCTATTCCTGATCCATGATACATGAGCTATCCATATATCAAGCTCCCACTAAATCATAACTTTAAGCCTCTCATGCAACTAAGCCACCATGACTACCACATCTGTAAGAGATCCCACTCAAATTGAAAAACTAAGCTTCAATTGTAACCATAGCCATACCTATAAAATCAACCATGTTCTCCAACCATCTATCCATGTCTTCACGCTACTACCAATGTAACTGACCAAAGACAAGTCAAACTAGAATAAATATATGCAATAAACAAGATCTTGAGTAAGATAACCCAAATGAGTTCTACATGCAACTAGTGGGTGATAAATCCACAAACACTTACATAACTCAAAGAATCCAAACACTGCAATCTATAAATCCAACCATGCATAAAAAACTTGCATGTCTAAGACAACCATTGTAGATAACATATCTATCATTGAGTAACATAGTAACAAGAGGAAATAAAACAATCCCCTAATCATGATCAAGGGCATCTAAACCATGTTCATAGGCATCCATGTGTAAAACAAATATTTGCATCATCATAGACTCAAAAAATTGAATCTATCCACATGTACAAACTCACCATGTACATCCATCCATATCACCAGGATCTCCAGAAGCTCCAAGTCTGCCAACGACTAATTCCAAAGCTAAAATATGAATCCTACGTTCATCAATGTCAATAATAAACATCCATGCTAAACCATGCCACTAATACCAAGTGAAAATACTAGCAAACATGTCATCGACATACTCTGCACAATCAACCAAGATGAAAGCAAAACAAGGGCACTATAAAAAAATGATAAATAAACACTGTTGTCAAACCTATGAATTAACCAACCACAGTCAAATCCTAACCAACCACTGTTACCCCTAACTAACATCAGTCTCTATAATAGTCTGATTTTCTTTTCTACACCCTTCAAAATTTGAAAAGTTTCTCTATCATCCAAAACCTAGCTGAATAAACCATCAACTATAATCCCATAGGAATATCCAGGCACCACAAAATAAACCAGAAGTGACATCATAAAGCAATAAACTCAAAATACCTGCAAATTCGTGACTTCCCTAAAAAACCAACTTGTGCATCCTACCACTCTGAATAGTAGCAATCTCCTCTCACTCCACATGTTAATCACGTATCCAATCCTGCAATGCCAAAAACCATGGCTTGCTTCCACTCAACAGGAAATCCCTTACACTGCCTCTAACACCAAGCTTAAAAGCTAATATGTCAATGAGAAATAAAACCAGATGAAATAAATATAAAATTGATTCCCTTTCTTCTCTAAGAATACATATAGATCATAGAAGTCTAGAATTATTATGAAGTAGGTGAATCACATTTTTTCTATCCCTGTGTACTCAGCCTCTCTCATTACCTGCAACTGTGTCTAATCATGAATTTTCAATGAGGATCTCATCCTTTGACTAGAAACCCTTGTCCTCAAGATTCCACACAACCAGGAAATAAATGTCAAACAACACCAAAAAACATGGTGTAAATCTGTGCACACTATCCAAAAATAATATCAATTGCACCAAACAAAAGAAATTAAACATGAATCATATAGAGATACCTGACTCAAAGTCTTAATGAACTAACTGAGAAAACTTTGTCCTCTTTTTGATCTAAACCATGAAGTGATCTACACCATTTTTTCCATGTACACTCTTTGCAAGAAACTCAATCCTCCAAACCAGTACACAAAAAGTCTTCCCTTACCTATTGTAAAAAACCTTGTATAGATAATTTGCCAAAAAGACCAACCATGACCATCCCCTAACCGACCACATTTAGTTGACTGATTTTGGTTCCTCTGTGACCGACCTCAGTTCTCAGGCTGATGTCAATGTTGCTGGAATGAACCCAACGCCACATAATTTGGCATAGAACACCACACTAGGTGCCTACTTCAACTGAAGCCGATAGTTGAGATGAGCCAGCCATTTCAAGAAGCATCCAAATCATACAAAACCACTACAACAATAAACCATGCAATAAATTTCATCAAGGTGAAATAACTCACCTTACTAGCACCAAGATACTAGCCTGCATCTTCAAATAAGCCCCATGCATCTAACTACACCAAGGATGCACACCTTCTCCTTTCCTATATCTAGATCTATAATCCAAAACCATGTATGTGTAATTAAACCATATGCTTCAAAACCAAGATAAAACCATACCTCAATAACTGGATCTGTAAGCTGAATACCATGATTTTGCCTCTATAAACTAGGGACACATCAGCAAATAAGATACACTTCATGCATCTCTCCATTTCTTCATATTTTTTATTTTCTATTTAAAACCAAGCTACCCAATAACTAACCATGGTTACCCTATAACTGACCATGGTCACCCTACTAACATTGGTTTCCAATTAACTGACACCAGTCACTGTAATTTCCAACAAAATTACTCTTCTAGCTCCCACTTGAGGTTAAATCTCTTCTTGTGATTTTCACATCATGTAAAACCAACCCTGCTCTCATACATGTAAGTAATAACCACTAACAAAACCATGAAGAAAACCCTTGCTCTAAAAAACTAAAATCCATCGCTCTGATACCACTTTTTGGAGATGAGTCTATGTGGAAACATTTGCAACTATAGAATATAAAATCCAAAACATGTAAATACGGATCTAACAATTCCCACAAAATCTATAGTAGTGGAATTATAAACAAGAATAATACAATTCACATAAAATTACACACACATAACACAACATGTACCGTGGTTCACCCAATGTGGGCTTCATCCACCAAAGATAGAGATATCATATATACATATAAAATATAACAAGAGTTTACAAACCATATCTTCTGCATAAGAGTACACATATCTCTACAAGAGTATCTCTTCCTCCTATATCTACAACTATATATTCTTGAGTGCACTAAACCATGCCTTCATATAACCACATGTGTCTCCTCAAGATCTCTAACCGGATATACTTGAGTGCACTACAACCGTGCCTCTGAAACACCACCATATCTCACATACCAAGAACTACCCTACATCTACCACTGTGTAACCAAGATTTCACTATACTATGAATATGCAAACAAGACCTCTAGAAGGGTCTACCAATGTGCAACCATAACTGTGCACCAAGAAATAAGTCTCTCCATCATCACTGCATCAACCCATGAAAACATGAAGAAAAATTCCTCTACAATACTAGATTCCTATGGATCAACAATACATTGTGATCTCATGGATCTGTAATACAAGATATCACAACATGTGGATCTACAAGAATGAGCAATTATAAGATCTCACAACCTGTGGATCTAGCAAGAAGAAACACTAAGTGCTTTGCATACTATGCAATCCATTACATGAGACTAAATAATACAAAGGAAATATAGTAGAAGATAATACCATCTTCTCACCAAAAATGTACCTGTAATTTCCTTCTGTTCAACTTCTCTCTATGAAAGCTCTTGTCTTCATGCAATCTAATTTTTCTTATTTCTTCTTCTTCATCATCTTTTCAACCAAGGATTATGCTCTTCTTCTCATATTTTTTTTCTAACCCTAGTTTTCTAGCTTATATAAGCTTAGACAAATTTAGGGAACCTTAACTATGCATTTACAACCTTCAAATCAAATTTATAATAAATTTATATCTAATTCCCGTGAGTTAAATATAAACTTTCACGCATAGGTAACAGGTTCATGTTACCCTGATGTTGGCCAATGTCAGATACCCTGATGCTAACTAATGTCAGTTACCCTGATGCTGACTGGTGTTGGTTACCCTGATGCTGACCAGTGTCTGCTACTATGTAAACTAGTAAGGTGTAAATCATGTTATCTATGAAGCAATTCAGCTCCACAATCCTAACATTAGGATCATCTTAATATTTGATAAGGTTTGGTATCATAGTTCCTTCTTCATAAAAATAATAAGTTCATAATCTAGTTTGCTCCAATTTTTGGGCGTATGGGTTAAACTAAAGTCCATATAACCAATCATCAAGCAAGAATTCCAGAATACCTTCGACGGGGGTGGTAGACTCATGATCTTCAATATATTCCTCTTGATCATGTACATTGTAATTCATATTGATGGCATTAATATTGTAGGATTCGACATGATTTTGATAGATCAAATATGCCCTTATAGTCACCTTATTCTCATATTTGGTTCTAAGGAGCATGTGTGACCAGTCAAAAGATAAATAATTGCCCATTTTAGTGGTGAAATCCCTAAAGAGGCATATAAAAAATAAGGGTAGAAGATCAATAAATTATATGTCCTACGTGAATTATAATATTGGGCATGTTTGAATTTTAAGATTCATGTCCTTTATTATCCCAATGGTTTGAACTTGTGTACCATCTAATTGAACAAATCCCCTTGTTACTGGTGTTTATTGAATACCTAAAACATAAATAATTTGTTTAGGAATCACAAAGATGTTTACACCATATTTGATTATAGAGTTATGCACTAGATGATTGAAAATGATTAGGGAGATGTAGAAGGGTGAAAAATTGTTATATTTAGCAACATTTCTTCCCTCAGGTTGGCACAATTTGGTAGAGGTAGAAAATCCATAATTTTCTTCTTCATTTGATGTACCAAAACTTTTCAATGCTTCTTGTAGCGAATTCTTCTATGAAGGAATAAAAACTACCTCCCATATAGTGACATTAAGGTTCATCTTCTTCATCTGTTTAAAAATGATGAAGGGAATACTCCCTACCTTAGATGGGTTTCTTAGTGTCCTTGCATCCTGTTAACTTTAAATCTACCTTGAAAAGCCATGTTAAAATCGATCAAATTTGTTTTTCTTAATCTTTCACATGGAAGTGTTTGAAAAGACTTTAATTCTCCAAAGTGCAAAAATCCAACATTTTGGGGGCTTTAGATTTTAGATATTTCCCTTTTTGGAGATTAAATGGCAAAGAATGGAAATTTTGATTTCAAAGTTCCGAACTCCGAAAAAATTGAAAGTCTGAAATTTTGGACTTTCAAACTTTCAGAATTTGGAGATTTCCTTGGTGATTTGAAATTTTTCTAACTTGGATTTCCAAAGTTTGAAACTCCAAAGTTCCAAAATTTCAGAACTTTAGACTTTTAGGTTTTGGAATCCCATGTTGCCTTTTTGGATAAATCGTCTTCAAAGTTCCGAAATCTGAAACTCTGAAGTTCCAAAATTTTGGAGCTTCTGACTTTTTAGTTTTGGAACTTTCCCAGCCATTTATATTTTGCTTTTAGACTTCCAAAGTCTAAAAGTACAAAATTCTGAAATTTTAGAGTTTTGGACTTTCGAGTTTTAACATTTTCCATCACCTTGTCATGATTTTCACCTCTTAATTTCTAAAGTGCAAAACGCGAAAGCTCCAAAATTTCAGAACTTCATACTTTCAAGGTTTTAGATTTTCAGGGTTCTTTGTGCATTTAATTCTCACCAACCTTTGTATGGTCAACTTATGAGCATTAATTTAAGGTTCTTCTATTTAAAATCACAATTTTACCTGTCATTGTCACTTGACATTTTGCTTTCTGATGATCTATTTTTTCAACTGTAACTTTGTACTTTTGTGGCGTCATTTTCAAGGTATTTTATTTAGGTTATTTCCTTTTGGTTTAAGATATTCTTGGTTTATTTTTCCCTTGTTCTTTTTCTTTTGTTCTTCCTTTTTTCTGTTTTGGAGATGAGACTCATCATTGCCCACCATGTTTTCTTTGAAGGTATTTTTGACCTCAACAGTTGCACAATACAACTTTGTTACAGGCATCTAGCACATATTTCATCATAATTCTTGAGATCCTCCTAAATCATTTGATTTTCTTTCCGTGCCTTCGGAAAAGTCTATATTTTTCGGAGCTTCTCAATTTTCAGAAGTTTGGAAGTATTTGGTTTTGGAGTTTGGAAGTCTATGGTGTTCAGAGTTTCGGGGGTGTCTCCAGGTTTCAGAACTTCTCCAACTTTTGGGTCTTTGGAACTTTTCTCTTTCAAAAAATTTCATTTCAGAAGTTTTTGATTTTGAAGGTTTTCAGAGTTTCAGACATCTGCCATTTTGGGTTTTTGTTTTTTCTGACTTCGAGAACTAAAGTATTTTTGGACTTCCAGATTTCAGTATTTTAGGACTATTCCACTATTTGTTGTAGATTTTTGAAGGCCTTCCAGGTTCCAAAATCATAAAACTTGATTTCAAATTTTGCATCTAGAGGCAAAGAAAAGATGAGGTATATGTTCCTTGGAGTTTCTCCTCACTCTTTCATGTCCTCAGACTTGGAGAATATAGGAGACACTGGTCTCAAGAAGATTGATTTTCCAAACTTCTAGGTAAGGGAAAAGGCCCCCAACAAGAAATCCTGGATGCAAGCTATATATGACAGTGGATTTTTTCTTGATGATGGTTTTCCTGCATCCATGCATTGCCCTAAGTTTTTCTTAGTTGCAGCAGCTCACTTTGATGAAGAGTCTCATGTCAGTAAAGGATGTTGATGGCAAGGTTATAATTCATTTGGACCCTTATTTCATTGAATATTTGTTCAAAATCCTAGACATTGAAGACTACGCAACAATTTCACTAGAATAGGTAGTGGAGCATTGGGCTAAAGAAACTGAATTATACACAAAGGTCTTGTTGAAGAGCTATCTAGCCAAGAGTGTCACCAAACTACCAAAGACCATGTATCAACCAGACTTCATCCAAGAAATCAATGACATTATTGTATTACTGAGTAGAGTTTCGGGCCTTACCTCTGCAAAGGAATTTTAGGAATGGATGTTCTCTATATATTTATACTATCAAGAAGAATAAGGAATTCAATAAGATGGGGGGAGCATATCAGCAACTCCATATTCTTTCAGTTAAGCAAGGTTTTGTCCTCGAAGAATTTCTACATGACCTTGTTTTTTGGTCTATGTTACATCCGCTATGGGATATTTCACTGGGTTAAACACTAAGGGTATTCAGAAGTGCTTCAAAAATCTATGATTTTTATCCTCAACTTACACTGGACAAGGGAAGCAAATACTTCCGCAGAATTAATGATGCCTTATTTTTTATCATTCTTTATCGTTTTGATAAAGATTTATACAATCGAAGGATTTACAATGAAGCCTTCAAAGAAGTACGTGAGTGTGGGAGCTATTTACCTACAATTTCCTGCATTTACAGACATTTGGATTCATGGTTTTTGTAGGTTCTCCTAGTAAGTTACCAAGATGCCCCACCGACAAGTGGGTTTTGCTAGAATTGGCTTCAGCAATTACTAGACTATCATAAGATTTAGAATAAACGGCATAAGGTGGGAGTCTAATTTCCCATTTCAATTTGAAGATACACTTGTGTAAATATTTATAAGGCAAATAATGTAGGTGCAGAGATGTCAAAAGTAACCTTGCAGACCTTCCATCCCTAAACTAGTTTTGACTACTAGGGTAAATTTAGTGAAACAGGTCTGTCAAGTTCTCATGTGCCCAATTTGGAAGATATTTGGATTCATTTTCGGGATGAATTCATCATCCGATAAAGAGATTATGAGAGACTAACTTTGGATGAGGTTCGAACACTTTGGTATCATAGAGATTCCAAAGGAAATGGAATCTAAGGAGGAATTTTTGGATGCAGCATACAAAAACAATAATGTTGTCCAATCAACCATTTCCATGGACTGATTGGTATGTAGAAGAATGTTGAAATACTAAGGAAATGGCTGGGGCCCATTTTACAGAGAACTTATAATTGGTTGGCTCACCTTGGGAATCCCACCCAAAGGGTTAGATCAACCTACAAGTATAGAAGCCCAACCAACCATTAGTCTACCAACACCTACAAAAGGGAAAGGGTCCATTCAAAGGGCCCATACAGTTCCTAATAATATTTCATTTGTGGTTGGAAGATCCTCTTTCTCCAAGGATCCTACTTCTAAGGATATATCTCTAACAATACGAATCTCAGAAATAAATCAAGTTATTGATTCTCCAAGTGTCTCACAAGATCTTTTATCTCCTCTTTCCCTTCCATTGTCACTTCCTCCATCATTTCCTTCCACTTCTACAATTATTTCTTCTTTTCCATCACCTTCTATGGACTCAGGTATTCTCATTTCTTCCAGTTCTCTTAGTAGGGGATATGATTGGGTCACTCATTTCCACTTCACGCCCTCTAACACTTTCATTTCCTCTCATCTCATCTGTTATTCCCATTGTATCTACTCCTTATGGCTGTCCTCACATCTACCACATCCATTATTGCCACATAGATTTCATGGCCTACTAATGTTACCAGTGCTCTTACATTTTCTAGTGCTTCAGGCACCAAATTGGTTGTTCCACTTCCATCAGCATCTGCTATCCCAGAATGGTTGTTTCACAAGACTCCAAAGAAGAAGAAAAAAGTACCTATTGTGGATGTTATAGATTTGAGTTTTTTGGAACATACTCCAAAGAGACAGGCCAAGTGGCCAAATATTATCTCCAGCTTATTAGTGAATCAATCCAGAGAGAGGGTCATAGAAGTTTCTACTCCCTTTGAGGGAAAAACCAAGGAAACAATTACAACAAATGACTACCAAATTTCTAGGCTTTCACTAGGAAAATCAACACACAACGGAGCTAAACAGGATGCGTAAAATACTCTTGAAAATTTGTTAGAAGAGTATGACAAGGACAAGGCTTCTAAGGATGAGTTAAAATTAAAGGTTGAGAAGCTCACTGCATTGTTAAGAAAGGTAACACAACCTACTCCATCTACTGAGGTTTCAACCACTACCTCCATGATAGTTTTTTCCACTCTGTATGATATCTCCTATCATGAGATCGAGAAGATAGGACAAAAGGTAAGATCAGATAAATGGATGGACGGAGTGTATACTTCAAGAAGCCAATCCTTTGATAAATGAAGTAATTGAAATATACAATGATTTACAAACTAAAAGAGCCTTTATACGTAGAATGGATGAAGCCTTTTCCAAAGATAATAATAACTTGAACTTGAATTTGACTACGTGGAGTGAGATCAGAGAAGAAGATCCATATTTTATTCTTCAAGAGGATGTAATAGATGATGTTTCAATTTTTTTTGAATATCAAAAGGCTATGGAATTCCAGTCCCAAGTATTGTAGGATCTAATTAAGAAATTAGATGATAAGTGTGTGGAAATTATGGATGCTCTAAATGACATATCAGAAGAGTTTGATAATATTAATTGCAATTTCTAAAATGAGAACATTGATGCTCTTCTAGAGGGTCATATCAAGATAAATTTCAAGGATTTAGTAAAAAGGGATGATGAGGTGAATAGAAATTTTAAGAGTGACTCCATTGAAATATTGGTTTCGTGCAAAAATTTCACTGGTCGTCTAAAGAAGGTAGTAGGTAAAATTAAAATAATTCCAGCCAAAGTAGCCAGAGAGATCGAGATGGAAGATGTGGTTAATCACTATGCATATGGGCCTGAGGATGGAGAAAATCAAGGAATTATTAAATTTTTCATCAAATACAAGCATCAGATGGCTTCTTGGGAGAAGGAAAAAGATAAAACTAAGGAAGGAGAAGGTGTTGTAGAGCCAAGCCAAAGATAAGTGGCCATGGAAGGATAGTTCCAAGTTTTGGATTGGTCTAGATTGAAGGGTTGAATGAGTCAAACCCATGAAACAAACTTGGTTATTTTTATGGGAGCATGTTCCCTATAACTTAATGACATTTCTATTTTTAGTAATTTGTTGGTTAAGGCCCAGCTGTAATGGCTCAGCCTAAGGAGCTTATAAATAGTTAAGTGCATGAATTTTAAGAGAGAGATCATTTTTTGAAAAATTACTCTTTAAACTTGGAAGAGTAATTTGAATATTTTAAAACCTTTAAATTACATTCAGAGAGATATTTTTCCATGAAGAATCTAATTTATTGTGTTAATGGTTGATTATTGTATGCTTTGGGGATGAATAATACCTTCGTGTAAGTGGTTTACTTGCCTTTATTTCAGAATATCTTGTTTCATTTTGTAGGAAAGTGATGTAATGGTTTTGAATATCATTTGTGGAGAGACCATTTTCTTTATGTTATAAAATCCATACTATAGTTAACTGCCATAATTGAAATAAATTTTAGACATGTGCATATTTTATATCATTGTGGTGGTTGATTATGTTTTCAATGGAATTTGATCTATCTGTTATGTATACTTGGGGTCTTACAAAGAGATGCATATTATTTCAGTTTTGGTTTATTATTTACCTTGTCTAAATGGTATAAGGTGAATTAGATTGTGATATTTGTTTTATGCTTTATGAGTAGTACATTTCTAGTGTAAAGATAATCTAATCATCTAGTCTTACTCTTGATGTATCATCAAATATTTCTTTATTGTGTTATTTCTAACCTCGTAAAGTGAGTAAATTAGAATTCTCCAAAGTATTTTATCCCTACACATCAATCTTAAATCATGTGCCCCAAATTTTTAAAGGAATTCAGCCTTCTCTGAAGGTTCATCCCAAGGTGAAAAGGTCCCACACCTTGGGGATGTTCCCATGTTTCACTGGATCTTTCAATAGTTCAACGGGTGCACGATCCACGTGAAAACACATCCTCTTTTAGAAGGTTAGTGTTTGGTATTGTAACACTAGACTAAATTTATTTCCTCACATCTTGACTAACCTATGCCCCTGATTATTTTCATTCCATGTCTTTACTTGCAACTTCCTGTGAATGAGATTAAGAAGTAGATGTTTGATCAACTTTTTTTGGTTGGCCTTCATTTTTCCTCTTCTTTGATTGACTATTAGAAGTTACTGTGGTATATTTCATATTTAATCCAAAAAAACTCCTCATCGTTACAATTCAAATAGGTTATCTTCCTTGACGTTTGAGGTTGATTTGCATCTTCTTATGAAGAAGCTTCTCCTAGTTTCTTCATAGGTGCAGATATGCTTTGAACCATAAGTTCTTAACTAATCACTCTAGTGGGAAAAATATTTTTATTATGTGACTGAGAGCATGAGTAACACCACTTTTAGTCCTAAACAACATTATTCTATACTGGAACAATGGTAATGTAATAACTAAGATTAAGGGGTTCTTGGTATTTAAATATGTCGGGGTCAGCACAAGGTTGTATAGATAATATATCATATCTAAGCATACATATAATAAAAGCATATATTTTACCAAAAGAAATATACAAAACAAGAGATATAAATCAACACCAGATTTAACATGGTTCATCCAGTATGAGCTACGTCCACCAAGAAACAATCCAATATATTATCTAAAGCTTTTATAATATATACAATTAAATATATACAATCTTCCACACCTCTCAGATGTACAATACTTTCTTTCTCTCAAGCTTATCCTTCTTCTCTAAGAACTCTCACTCTCACAATTATTCTCATAATAATAATTAACACACACTCCACTTACTTCTAAACCCTATCTTTCATTCTTATATAGGAATATAAAAACTTAGGGAACTTAGCCATGCAATTAAAATAAATAGATCTACTTTAATGCTAAAATTAGATCTAATTCCTGAGAGTTAAATAAAACACTCCTGCATAGGTAACCGATGTTGGTTATCCCTAACTGATGTTAGTTCCTACTTGCATGATTGATGCCAGTCATAGATGACTGATGTCGGTTACTGTGCTTTCCTGTAAGTTTAATATAGTATGTTAATCTTAACTAATTGAGCTCCACAACTCAACAATCTCCCACTTGGAGATAAATTACTGCACTATACAGGTACATCATCATTCTTGGATCCTTTCCTTAGCTTTGTTTCTTACTCTTCAAGTATCAAAATCGAAGACCAACAGAAGTGGAGTGTAGCTCCACTTATCTTTTGTTAATAGCTTCCTTAGCATATCTACAGGGTTTTCACTTGTATGAATCTTCTCTAGTTTTAGTTGCCCATCCTCCAGTACCTTCTGTATGAAGTGATATCTCAACTGAATGTGTTTTGTTCTAGAATGAAATGTTGAGTTCTTTCCAAATGAATTGTACTATGAATTTCACTAAATAATTTTTAATCATCCTATTCCTTTCCCAACTCTTCTATGAACCTGCTCATCCATATCATCTCTTTGCTAGCCTCTATAGCTATAACATACTCTACCTCTGTAGTAGAAAAAGCCACAACTTTTTGCAATCTTGATATCCAGCTAACTTTCATCCCACCTACTATGAAAATATATCCAGTAGTGCTCCTTATACTATCCATATCTCTAGCCATATCCGAATCAACATAGATAAATAAAGAAATATCTGAACCTCCATAGCATAACTACATGCTAGATGTCCCTCTCAAAAACATGAGAATCCATTAGACTTATTTCCAATTCTCTTTACCTAGATTAGACATAAATCTACTCACAACTCTCACTTCCTGTGTAATGTTTGGTCTGGTACAAACCATAACATACATGAGAATCCCAGCTGCTAAAACATATGGTACTCATGTTATGTATTTTACCTCCTCATGTGATGAAAGACACTAATATTTTCTCAATTTGAAGTGTCCTACCATAGGTGTACTCACTGATTTTGAATCTTGCATGTTAAACCTTTCCAACACCTTATTGATATAAGCCTCCTGAGATAAATGCAATTTCTTATTATTCCTGTCTCTATGTATTTTCATGCCAAGGATTATTTTTGCAGTTCCTAAATCTTTCATAAAAAATGTGTGAGCTAACATTCCTTTAAGCTCACAAATTTCTTGCATACTAGATCAGGCAATAAGCATATCATCTAAATACAATAACAAAATAATATAGCTCCCATTTTAATTTTTTGAAATAAATAAAATGGTCATATTCACATCTCAAATAACCATGCTCATGCATGAAACTATCAAAACTCATGTACCATTTCCTTGGAGATTTCCTGAGCCCATATAGACTCTTTTTCAACTTGCAATCTGATTTCTCCTTACCCTTTACTTCATACCTAGGTGGCTACTGCATATAAATCTCTTCATCCAAATCACCTTGAATAAAATATGTCTTCACATCTAGTTGCTCTAAATGCAAATCATGTACTATAACTATACTCAATACAGTACATATGGAATTCATTTTAACAATATGAGATAATATTTAACCAAAATCAATACCTGCTTTCTGTGTAAATCCCTTTACTATAATCTTTTCCATGTATCTTTTATGTCCACCCTCTTCATCCTTGATCCTGTAAACCCACTTATTCTGCAATGTCCTCTTACCTACTGGAAACTTAACCAAATCCCAATTCTGGTTTTGTTTGAAGGATTCCATATCCTCATCCATGTCATGCTCCCACTACACATGGGTCTTAACCTGCATTGCTTCTTCAAAAAAAATTGGTTCACCATTATCAGTCAATAATAAATAAAATAGAGAAGGTGTAAATATTTCTGGAGGTTTATTTACCCTTTGTGACCTTCTCACAGAATTTTGGGGTATTGGAGGCTCATTCTGGACTTCATGTACATTGTTTTCCAATTCTGACAGTGACTAATGTTCATCACCTGTAACCGATGTCTACTATGCTAAACGATGACAGATTGTCTCTTATGTAACTGATACCAGTCCAACTGACTTATGTCGGTCAGGGGTCAACCGAAACCGATTACTATGTAACCTTATTGGTATTATTTTTAAATCTAAGAGTTCATTTTCATTCAAAAACTTCTCAACTAGTTTGTCCTTGGGTACCAAAATTTGATCCCTTGACATTCTCTTTTCATTCCATTCAATGTCACGACTCTTGATAATTTTAGAATTCTCCAAATCACAAAAAAGGAATTCAAAATCACTAGATCCATAACCAATAAAAGTGCATCTCTTGGATTTTGCATCCAATTTTTTTCTATTTTACTTATCAATATGCACAAAAGCTTTTGAACCAAAACCTTTAAGAAAATAAATATCTACCTCTTTTCTGGTGCAAGCTTCCTCTGGTATTCCTCCATCTAGTGAACTTCAAGGCCCAAAGTTAATCAAATAAATCGTTATATCAACTGCTTCTACCCAAAACTACAAGGGTAATCCAACATGTATCATCATACTTCTAGCATGTTTCATGATTATCCTGTTCATTCTTTCTGCAACACCATTCTCTTTTGGTTTTCTTAGAACCATCCTTTCTCTACCTATTCTATTCACTAAATAATAATCATTGAAATCCTTGCTACAGTATTCACCACCATTGTAAAATCTAAGGCACTTTAACTTTGAATTTGATTCATTCTCAACAAGGGCTTTCCATATTTTAAAAGTATAAAAAATATTATATTTACGTTTAATACAATAAATCTATACCTTTCTTGTAGCATCATCAATGAAAGTAAAATAATAATGGGATCCTCCATGAGAAACTACATGGGTTGGTCCCTAGACATTTAAGTGTACAAGCTCCAATTTCTTATCCTTCTTAGTTCCCTAACTTTGAGAAATATCACTCTCTTTTTCTTTCCAAAGATACACTACTCACAAATATCAAGATCTAAATCTTTCAAATATGATAACTTACCCTTAGCCTTTAAGATGTGAATTCCTTTTTGACTCATATGGCCCAAATGATTATCCCACATGCATGCATCTGAATCTGAAGTAGATAAGAAAAGGAATCAATAACACAGGTGGATAAATATAAAGTTCCTACTTTCTTATCTCTTTCCACAACAAATTCACCCTTGGTGACTTTTTAAGAGTCTACTGTGAATGTAACCATGCAACCAGCTTCACCTAGTTGACTTGTAGAAATACAATTCCACTTGAGGTTTGGCAAATGCCCCAAATATTTCAGTACCCATGTATTTCAATTTTGAAATTTTATATGAACTTCCCCTTTACCAGTGATACTACAAGGTTCATCGTCACCCAAATAAACATGCCCAAAATTTCCCGATACATAATTTCTGAAATAACCCTTATTAGGGGTTGCATAGAAAGAAGCTCCTAAATATAACACCCATGATTCTATTTTATTATCCAGAGAAAGAATAAGAGCATCTTGCATTACCTTTTCTATAATATTTTCCTCCTTATTTGACTCTTTACCTTTGTTTGGATGTTGGTTCTCTTTATCCTTTTACCAACAATATTTCTTTGCATGTCCTTTCTTTCCACATTTCCAATAGGTAATTACCTTACCTCTGGATTTTGATATGACATCCCTTGAATTTTATTTCCCATTATTCTTACTCTTGGATCTCTCCTTCTACCTACCTCTGCTTTCTACATTCAAAGAATTCCCAGATGATGATTCTTCTGTACTTTTCCTATGAATTTCTTCATTCAAGATTATGCTAACCACATCATCAAAATTCAAAATATTATTAGCAGATGTTGTATTACTAACATCCATTACCAAGTTATCCTAACTATTAGGAAAATAACATAAGAATAGGAGTTCTTTCACTTCATCATTAAACGAAATATCAACCGATTTTAACTCATTTATAATAGATCGGAAATAATTCAAATGACTAGATGTAGATCCACCTTCATGCATCTTAGAACTAAATAGTTTCTTCATCAAATAAAATTTATTTGAAGTACTAGGTTTTTTATATAAATTAGCAAGATATTTTGTTAACTCTACCATAGAAGTTACTTCTATAATATTGGAAGCCACCAATACTTCTAGGATCTTCCATTCTATCAAGAATCTTCCATTATTCATTAGTCATCTTCGTAGGTATAAAATTTTCATCCAACGATAAGTAAAAAATCTCTGTGATACAGATAACCCTCAATCTGCATCTTCCATAATTGATAATTTTGGTCGTCAAACTTCTCTACCTTGTTGTTTTCTTCTGCCATTTCTGTAACTCCCACTTAATCAGAAAACCCTATGTGAGTAAATATGTAAACAAATAAAACCCTCAAACAAATATTTGATACCAGTTGTTGGGGTTAGAAAAATTTTACACAGATAATATATCAGATCTAAGCATACATGCAATAAAAGAGGATATTTTACCAGAAGAAATATACAAAACAAGAGATATAAATCAATACTAGATTTAACATGGTTCACCTAGTGTGGGATAAATTCACCAAGAAACAAGCCAATCTATTATCCAAAGCTTTTAGAAGATATACAATTAAATATATACAATCTTCCACACCTCTCAGATGTACAATACTTTCTTTCTGTCAATCTTATCCTTCTTCTCCAAGAAAGAACTCTCACTCTCACAATTATTCTCACAATAATCATTAACACATGCTCCACTTACTTCTAAACCCTGGATTTCATGTGTAAATAGGCATATACAAACTTAGGGAACCTATCCATGAAATTACAATCAATAGATCTACTTTAATGCTAAAATTAGATCTAATTCCTGAGAGTTAAATAAAACACTCCCACACAGGTAACCGGCACTGGTTAGCCCTAACCGATGTTGGTTCCTCCTTTACAGACCGATGCCAGTCCCTCCATAACCAATTTTAGTTACTTTAATTTTCTGTAAGTTTAATATAACATGCTAATATGAAGTAATTGAGCTCCATAACTCAACAAAATATTTGACATTAGCAACTTTATTTTGAATTTGGGCATTATTCTAGAAAGTCTGCCGATTGAGTTGATATTGTTGGTTTTGGGGTTGGTAAGGATGATTATATTAGGACTGTTGTCTTTTAAGGTCAACCGATTCATTCCCAAAACTTTGAAGTAGTAATTTAACTTCATAGAGGTCATTTGAAGCGGAGGGACATGTTGAGTTATCTAGTTGGATACTTTAGGGAGAGGGGCAATGGTTGACTGATTAGTGAAAAATTCAGGATACAGAGGCATTAGTGGCCTTAAAGCTATCTTCCCATCTTGGATCAAGTAATTTTCAGCTCATATGGCAATATCATAGGTAGACGACAATGTTGTTCCTCCCATGAATTGGATCATAACTAAAACATCAATGTTCAAAGCTTGCAAGTAGTAAAAAAGGCATTGTTTGAAGAAGGCTTGATCAATGGTGGAATTATATTCCATGTATTTTGGAATTGGAAATTTAAATCTCTCATAAAATCTTGAGAATCCCTCTTAATAGTGGTCAATTACTCCATGAGAAAAATATAATCACTCTTGTCTTCAAATTTTTTACATATTTGATCTCCTAGCTGGTCCTAGTTGTGTATGGTGTTGGGTTCTAAACAAAAGAACCACTAAAATTTATTTACTTTAAGAGAAGTTGTGAGAATCCTAACTTCCACATTATCTTCTATAATGTTATGTACTAAAAAAATGTTGGAAACATCCTAAATATGCTCTATAGGAGTAACATTGGTTTCATTAGTAAATAATGGATGCTCTATGGAACATCCCAAAGGTGTGGGACCTTATATCCTTGGGATGAACCCCTGGAGAAGGAAAAATTCTTTCTAAACTAGGTGTATCTAATATAAGGTTAGAATGAAAAATCTATAGTTCTATAAAACAAACTAAATTATCCAATTAATTAGAGGAAAAGTTAGAGGGGTATCTAAAAAATACATCAAAAGAAGGTGATGCAACAATAATTTGATGAACAAATAAATCAACTTTGCAAGCACATAATACTTTTTTATAGAATAATATATGACATGCATTATCTAATATCCTCCACCACTCCTTGAAATTAGATAATAAGAAGATTACTACTATGAGTAATCAAGATAGTCTTGAGAGTCTTAGACTAAATACAAAAGAAGTCAAGCCTTTGGAAATATGGGGAAAACTTATCCAAATCATGGTGAAAAGCCAAAACCGGGATGAGTCAACTTGGAAAAGGTAATGGACTTGTGGAAGGTGCCACGCATCAGCTTGACACAATTCCAAAACAAAAAGGGAGTAAAAAAATTCCAAACTTGCGTGGGACCTCCACATGGAGTCAATGGTGAGAGGCCTGCCGAAGATGGGATCCTCGTGTTAATGTACAATGAGTCCCATTGCAAACTCAAGGAAAAATAAAAGGATCCATGGAAGATGTTGCATGTCAACTTAGTGCACTTTCAAAATGTACAAGAAAAGTGGAGACCCTGGGGATACGCTTCGCCTCTACGTGGATCTCAGAACAAATGGAATCCAAGCCCAAAGTAGGTTGCAAAAGATTGGTGGCAAGTTAATGCCACGTGTGAAGTAGTAATAAATACCACCTAGAAGTTTTAAATGCTCAGATATTTTACAAGGTGGAGGGAGATTAAATCATTAACTTGTCTTTTTAGTGAAGGAGTTAATGCATAGTTCTGTGTAGAAGAAGTAAACCCGCAGAAATTCAAATTATCCATCTGCACTCAACAAGCCATAACTAGAGTAGTTCTTAACAAAATTACACCAAAAATGGTGTCGTTGGAATCATGGATCAAAATCCCATGCACATAAATCAAGGAGTTTAGATATGTAATAAATATTTGAGGGTATATTCCTCAAAATATGAGTCCACTTCAAGGGAGGCGGTTGGAAAGTAGTTGAGAATGCATTGAATGAATATGGATATCATTTCTTAAAGGAAGATCATGGGGAAGTATGAGACAGATTTCACAAATCTATCTCTGTCACTTCATCTCATTTACTATAATTGGGAAGTGGTTGGAAAATTAGTTTTGAGATTGTTCTCTTCTCATTCTATATATTGTAATCTGGGGGATCATTGAAAATGGACCTGGAGTTAGTCATTTTTCTCTCTGTCCATGTTTCTTATCTACTAGGGTAGGAATATGGAGCTCAAGCCTAATTCCTAAAGATTTGTAATGAAATTTTTCTTACCTGTTACCTGTTGATTATTGTACTATGCATAATTTTGGAGCAATATAATATGTTTTGTGATTTATTTAGTCCATCCTTTGCATGTTTTTATCATCTCTAATAGCCTTTATTCATTGTCGGTATACTATTCATATCTCTAAATTTTCATTACAAGTTTTGGAAGTTGTGCTTAATGAGTTTGAATTGGTATTATGTGTGAATCTATCTCTAGCTTGTGGTGCATTTCATCCACCCTTTTCATTTCTCACCTTTTCCTATTTCAAGCAGATGAATTATTGATTAACTTCTTCTTTTTAGGCGCATAGCTTCTGTTATTTTTGTGTTATGTTTCAATTTTCCCTAACCCTCATCTCACACCATAGAGAAGATCCAACGTATTTAAAATTTTGAGGTTACCTTAGGGCACATTTCCCACTAACCTAAGGTATCTAATGACTCTGATGGTTCATCCACAAAGATAATCATCAACAACATGCACAACTTCTTGTTCTTTTCTTCAGCAAGAAGCTTTATGAATATAAAACTTAGAAATAATAAAAGAGATTTTATTTATTCCATGACTGAGAAAAATAAGTTTCAATAATCACAACTTGTAATTTAATTAAAGAAATATAATTAGTGTGAAGGCAAGATAAATCATCACATCTAAGCAAATAAGAACATTTACAATTATTGAATGAGCTATAAAAAACATAACACATTAAATAGATGAAGGAAGAATATTGTTTCTGTATATAGTACTGAGGCTAAATCCTATATGTGAGAACTCAAAAATGGCAGAGCCTCCTTACACAAGGATCCAAAATTCCTATATTACATAATGAATTCCTCTATTTATAGATTAATGAGGTTGAGAAATTATAGCTACTCCCCTTAATCATTACATGATAAAAATAAAATGCATTTACACTTGAGAAACAATCTCCCAAAAACTATCCAAGTTTTTGTGTAGGTTTGAATGAGTCAAACCTACAACTTGAATGGTGTTGTGGCTGGGAGACTGTGTAAAAATGGAAGCCAAGTTTAGCTAGGTCTAGCGCCACTCTTTTCCCAATTTACATCATCTTCTTTTCTATCTTCTCCAGCTAATTTTTTCCTGTAATCAATAAATTGTTTGATGATTTCTTGTACATCATTATCACTAGGTCTACATGCATAGTAGTTTAGGACCTTGACGGATTCATCTTCTCTAATAAATTTCCTAGGTAACTTCTTGGTCCAATTTATGAATTTATTGAGCCAGTGTAGACACCAAATTTGGGTCAGACCCCCCCTTCTCCCCACATGTATATTAATTTAATTACCTAAAATTAATTTAATGTCCACTCTCACAATATTCATTATTTAATTACCTTAATTAAACTAATTTCCACCTCACATAAACACCTCATCATAGACCTATTCTTAGCATGTTTCCTTTAAACTAGGACTCAGTATCTACTTGCCATAGCTAACTAAGACATAGTCCTACCTACCTTAATTAACTAAGACTGAGGTCAACCCTAAAATCACATGCCTATTATTTCTTAAACTACATTCCCACTTATCTAAGCACAACATTCTATTTTCATCCACGAAAATGGATAGAGATGGTAAAAAAGATTGCCAAGATTGGTAATTTTTAGTAAAACTAGGATTTCCCACCTAATCACCACTGTATAACCAAAAACCGATGATGGTCACCCTAAACCATAATTTGTTATCATATATTCACTTTGGTAACCTTTTTTGAGAGGTTTGAAGAATTATTGAATTTTTGGAGAAGAGAGATCTACATGCAAGCATGCACGAGAGAACTCTTGCACATCTAGACATCTCAAACCAAAAATGAAGCACTGATCTGAAAGGAAAGAACTCATGGTAACATTCTAGGAAACACAACCATGGCGTTAATCACTAGTTCAATGGATTAATCATCACCTCCATCCAACCATAAGGTCTGCAAGTACAAGTAATTACCTCTAGATATGTATCTTTCCATATTTATTTATATTGGTTTCTTCATCTTTGTCTGGGAGTTCTAGTATCTCTTGCATCCCATTATCTCTCACCCTCCTACCAATCCCTCCACTAAATCATATACAATATATCAACCCTCCATACCCACCTCCAAACATCTTTGATTACTCCCATCACCTTCATCAACTTCATCATTCTCTATCCATTCTCTGTGCAATCACAGAGACTCACCAAAACCAAACTTCATCAAGTTTCTATCAGCCTGACCCTACTAATGTCTGTTAACCTAAACCGTTTTCAGTCTATCCTCAACCAACATTAGTCATACCAAATCGACATTAGTCTCTATGTCTAGTAAACTAGCCAATAACAATAACCTCATACATCCCACCTAAACAACCTAAATCACCTAATGTTTGATCCTGACCTATCCCAGAAACCTTATTTACCTGTCTAACCTTCAAATCTGATCATAACCTATCCTGTTAGATTATATTTTCTTATTTTACTTTAATGAGACACCTAAATCATATCAACTACAATAGGACATTATTGGTTTACATTATTTATTTTATTAAGTTGTTTTAAATAGTGGATTGACAACCATCTAGGAAGTATCACACTTCCTAGGTCTAGCATACTGTTGGAAGTCCACTGACATATATTGTTTAATATTCCTCTTGTAGTCTTTTTTTATATTTACAGGTAGTTCCTCCTAGCTAAAAGGAATTTCTCGCAATTAGCATTGGATTGGGAAATTAGAACATGTGCACTCTACCTTCCACCTTCATTCACATTTATTCCTCCTCACCCTTACCTTATCTATTTTTCTCTAACATACACACACTATTTGGTGAAACAAGTGGCTCAAGAAATTATGGTACAATACCAAGTTATGAATGAAATCAAGACCAAAAGACATTGTTACCTTAGTATATTCATTAACCAGACTCTTGAACTTGGCAATACTTTGTTCCACTAGATGTAAATCAATATTTTAATCCAAGAACCTATGGTGAATGATGTCAAACTCATCTATGATGTTATTGAGGCCATCAACATCATTAATTCTTCTTTCATTCAACTTAGGTATAGATTCCTACAATATTTGGGAACAAAAATCCATGGCTTCATTATATCCAAATAATCCCTTCTCCCAAAAGTAAATCAAAATCAATGCTTCAAAATTCCTTTAGAGATTCTAGTGTGAGCTCCAAATTGTCACATTCTTCCATGAGAATACTTTCCATTTTGGTGACAGTGTATTTTTCAATTTCAATCTCATTATACAGGTCGACAAAATCCTTTATTACCTATTCTCCTTCTTGAATTTGTCTTTTGACCTAAGCCCCGACCTCCCAACCTTGTTTTCCATTTTTCTTGACCATGGATAAATAAGTGTCATCAAAACCCATAGGCATAACAAAATAAGTTGTATGAATAAGTTCTGTAATCTTATATAGGATGGAGGTCAACTATTCTACCTTTCCTTTTAGCTTATCCTTTGTGACCTTGTGCTTGTCAAATTCGTCTAGCAAGTTGTCAAGAGTAACCTACACATCTTGTTTCACACCTTATGTTTTTCCTTTCTGAGGAAAAACTTTGAAATTTGATATTCCATTACAGTTATGTTCTCTTTTGATTTTTCAGTAGTAAAAGTTACTATTTCAATGAATCTTTCCCCCCATTTCAATCAACTGAAAGATGAGAGATAACCCTTGCCTTTTTTCTTGTTGTCAAAGAGTTATATCTAAATGTCAAGATCAACAACATATCCAATGGGAAATTTCTTATTTTTATCAGGATTTTGTCTATTCAACCATGTAAGAGTGGAAGAAGAAGACATTTTATCATTGGATTACATGGGCATTGTCATTGCAGTATCAAACTAAATGGGTTATACAAGGGCAACTATGGGAACTTGTTGTAGTAACCATGGGTAGAAATGAAGAGGTGAAGGGTGGGGATGGAGTGGAAAGGATAGCTATGGGGGTGGATGAAACATGTAGAATGATGGGATGTGAAGTGGTGAGAGGTTGTTGAGGAAGGTGAGTTCCTAAAGGATAAATCAGAGCCAAAACATCCTCAGATGAGAGAGATGGAAGGGAAGAAAAGAATTGAGCCATAATAGGGGATGAGGTGAGAGAAGTGGGAGAAATGAGAGAAGAGGAAATGAAAGAGGTGAGTAAAAAGAGAGTGAGAGATGAATAAATTGAAAATGAAGAGGAAGGGAGAGGCGGTGAAGAAAGTGACAACAATGCTTGAGTTGTATGGGTTGGTGAAGCACTAATATCAATAATTTCTATAGATGGAACCTTGGGAAGGAAAACTTCTGTAGAGGTAACCCTGGGGGAAGAACTTGAACCTATATAGATAATGGTGATCTTCTAAGGCTCTGGATTAGGTTTGGTAGTGGACCTCTTTCCTTTTTAAGGGGTTGGTGGCCCACTGGTGGTTATACCTATGATGCCATAACATAAAGGTTCTCTGAATCTTTTGGTACGATTCCCAACAATATCAGATGATGATGTTGTTGAGTGAGTTATCTATTGAAGGAGTTATTTCATGTTCTTAAGTGCATTACTTTGAATATTTTGGTATGATTCCCAACAATATAAGAAGTGATTTACTTTTACCTCCACTAAGGTTCTTTTCCCCAATGATTCAGATTCTAACTCATTAGATGATGATGTTGTTGAGTGATTTCCTCCTCTCCCTGCTCCTCACGATCCTCAAACTTCTGAATCTTCTGATTCTGACAGTAGTGATGATGAGGACTATGTCCCTTCTCATTCAAGTGAAGAATATTATGACTTTGAGCTTGAACCTTTGGGACCTCTTTGGGCTCAGAAAAATTTATAGAGTGATGGAGATTTAGTTGGAGATCCTTCAGATGAGAGACATAATCACTCGATTTTCATTGGACCCCACTCCTTCTTTTCCTTTGCTTCTATTCCAGCGTCTTTCTAGGAAGCTTCTAGGATTCCTATATGGGATTCTTCTATGGATGAGGAGTATTCCTCACTCATAAAGAATGACACTTGGGATCTTACCCCTCTTTCAAAAGGAAGAAAAATCATTTGGTGTGGGTGGATATATTGAGAAAAGTATGGAGCCAATGGAGAAGTTGAGAAGTATAAAGTGTGACTTGTAGCTAAGGGGTTGTCCTAGGTAGTTGGGGTTGATTACTTGGAAACCTTTGCTTGAGTGGTGAAGAGGAATTCCATTCGAATAACCCTTTCCATCGCTGTTGCTAATAGATGGGAAGTCTAATAGATGGACGTTAAGAGTGCCTTCCTTCATGGTAACCTAGAGGAAGAGATCTATATGGACCAACCTCTGGGTTATGTTCATGATCCATCCCTCATTTGTAAGTTAAGGAAGTCTCTCTATGGCCTTAAACAAGCCCCTCATGGTTGGTATGCCAAGATGGACTCCTTTTTACTTCCATCAGGGTTCACTCGGTTTCAATCTGACCCAAATGTGTATATTCTATAGCAGGATGACTCCATGCTTATTCTTGTTCTCTATGTTGATGACTTATTGATCATAGGTAGCTCTTCCTCGATCATTGATTATGTGAATATCTCCTTGGCCAACAAGTTCTCCATGTCTAACTTAGGATTGTGTTATTACTTTCTTGGGATACATATTTCATAATTCCTATCCTAAGTACTCTCTTGATTTGCTTTCTCGGTTTCACATGTTTGATTACAAGTACTCACCTAATCCTTTTATTTCTGGGGTCAAGTTGGTTTCTTATTTCTCTTCCCCCTTGGTTGATGGTACCCTTTATTGGCTATTGGTGAGGAGCTTGATCTACCATACTCACAGTCGTCCAGATCTATTATATGTTGTCAGGATCATGTCCAGATTTATGCAGGAGCCTTATGAGCTACATTTAAAAGCATCAAAGTGGATCCTTCACTATGTTTATGGCACTCACACAGATGGTATTCATTACTTAGAAGGGACTGAGATTGACTTGGTTAGATTTACAGACTCAGATTGGGCCAGTGATCTAGATCATCATAATTCTACCTCAGGCTACAGTTTCACTATTGGTTCAAGTCCTATCAGTTGGTCCAAAAAATGCTGCCACAGAAGCTAATTGGTTGTATGGTATCTTGAAAGAGTTTGGCATCCACTTTCGGCAGCCTACCATTATCTACTATGGCACCATGAGTACTATATTAATTTGTAGAAATCTAGTTTAGCATTAGTAGATGAAGTACATTGAGATTCACATGCACTTCATATGGGAGCTGATACTTGAAAACATCATTGACATACAATACGTTCAAACAGCTAATCAGGTTACAGACATATTCACCAAGCCCTTCACTGAGGTGAAATTTCTTCACTTACAGTCTCTTCTTGGGGTGAGATCTGATACAACTTCCCATCTTCTTCAAGCTATATAGTCCTCCTTCTTCTCCTCTTCTTCTTTCCAGAAATATTTTGTTTGTATATGGGCACCTTATCAAGCATTTAGTTGTCGGTCCCCATTGACACATCTTTCTTAGTTGTCTAGGGGAGTCTTCATTTCTGTTTTGGCTTACCTTGACCTCTTTCTCGGCTCAATGAAGGGGGGTGTTAGTGTGTGTGACCTACCTAGTCCTCATCCACATCACATGGTGAGTTATCTCACCTTGCGAGAGTCATAGGTCTTAGGGAGTCAAATGACAAGTGTCATATTTTGTCATAGAATCTATCATTTTCATTTATGTCAGTGCATCATAGGAGTTACATTCCTTATTTTGAATTGTAACTCCTCCTTTATTGGTGTCATATGCATTAGTGGTGTCATAGGAGTTACTTTCCTTGTTTAGGCATGGGGGTTACACAACACCCCTATTTGAACTTCCTTTTTTCAATCTATGAGAATGAGTAGACCTGTTTTCTTATTTGCATATTCTCTCTATTATTTGAATCTTGCTTATTGCATTGGAGCTACGACGTTACCATCGGAGTGTAAATTTTTTGTGGTGCATTTTTTTGACATGAGTTCTTGTGTATCCCTATTTTAGGCCATTGGTGGATTCGATTAAGGATTTGAGTTACACATTATTTTGAGTCACTGTACTCCTCAAATGACCAATCAACCAATGAAAAATAGCTAATCCTTCACATTATTTTTTTTAGAAATACAGTCCAAAACCTATCCATTATATTCAAGACCCTCAATAACATCTGTAATTCTATACTGAATCATTTCTTATAGAGTTAACCTTTATGAGTCCCTTTCTGGTACTGTGACTTCATCTCTCTAATTAAACAATATATCCTCCAATTTTGGCATGTAAATACCAATCAACCTATGTCCACCACACATTCCCCAATAATAAACACATACATGTGGGTGATAGGTTTTCAAAGTAATTTTTTACATTTCTCCTTCAACATTCTTTGGTTTATATATAGATGCATAATTATACCTTTCTAAAACTATGGGGAACTGAACTCCTGTCTTATGCCTATAATGTTGGATTTTGTGAGAGTGCAATAGTTGTCAAATAATTCCATCATAACCCATTTTTCCATGGGAAACTTTGGTAACTTATAAGCAATGCTTGAGAACCTTACCACCCTAAGACATGTGAATGTTGGAAATTACAAGAATGTCCTCCCCACATTCTAACCACGTGCTAAGAACTATCTTAAATCTTGTAGTTGTAGATTTTTTTGTCAAAGAAATATATAACGGAGGTGAAGAAAACATCACTAACTCTTCTTATATGTTTTGATCCCTCCTTCATTATGAGCTGAGAATAAAATTCTTAATTTTTTGATGAATTCCTCGATCCTACAGGTAACAATCCTAGATATTTCCTCATCCTTATGGCCACATACACAAGATAGGAAGTCATGAAGAAATTCCCCAAAGTTAGAGCATCCGAAAATATGATATAGATGGCATTGCTTATATGCTCTACCGTTAAGATAAGGATAGAAATATTTCAGATACTAGTAATATATAAATACATCCACTCTTGGAAATATTTATAAGATGGGAGTCCCATAACTCTACTTAGTAATGTGATGATGTCATTTATGTCTTGAATAAAGTTTGAGTGTGGGATAGAATTTGGGACTCTAGCCATTAAAGGCCTATATTTCATCAGGTAGCTCTTGTTAAGGACAATAGTATAAGTCTAAGAATTTTTTTCCTAGTGTTCAAGAGAGGACTCTAGAGAAATTGAGGCATACTCTTTGAGGTATTTGAGATCATGAAGCTTCAACAAGTCCTCAAAATAGTCAATATCCAATCTGATCATGACTGTATTTTTATCATCTCTAATTTTTCAATATTTCTTATCATAATGTGCGGAAGATATGAGAAAAAACTATGGAAATTACATAAATGGTGGAAAAGTGGCAGCTAAAAGAAACCCACTATCAAAGATACCTTGCATCCAAGAATTTTTTGACGGAGCTCTGACTCTTCCCCAAAATTTTGGTAGATCAATGTGCCCATGGTCCATATCTTTGATATTATCAACATCTGATGTGATACTAGAAGGGGGAGTTACCCCTTGGAAACTATATTTCATCTTTTTCTTCCCTTTAGATGATGATCCAAACACCTACCCTTAGAAGAATGCTTAAAAAACTCTCCCTTCTATTATCACCCTACAATGCAACCCTGCAATTTCACCCTACACTTCTAAAGTGAACCTCATACATGTCAATCTCCTATGTGAAATTTCATTATGTCGACCTCTAATGTGAAATTCTACCATGTCAACCTCTGACTTATGATGGCAGAAGTTGGATCCTATTTTTGCATTATTGGAGATTTGACATGTTATGCAGTGGAATTGGAGACCTATTTTACTTACAAAAACCTTTGAAATGGTTTTCCAATGATGAATACCCCTTCGATTCTCAATAAATCTATATTTTGAACCCTAAGCTTCAAAAACAACAAAACTTGTGAAGGTAGAAGAGACATAGAAAATGTAAGCCCACACTATAAGGATGAAACCCTAAAAAAGGTTACAAAATGGAAAATGTGAAAGGAACTCATAATGCTAGATAGAAGGACAAGAAAAACCCATAAATGAATCCTAAAAACCTTACAAAAATATTAAAATGCAAAAAATGACCTAAATACCAAGTGGGTTGAGGAGAAAATGTGAAAATTTATGAAAATCCATGCAAGGCATATGGTCAAAGGTAGGTGAGGCATCATCATGTTAGTGTATAAAGTGTTAAGTGAAAAATACAAGTAAAAATTCACCTTTAAATAGAAAAGGGAAAATTAATTACCACGTAGGTGCCATGTGTGGGTAGGTGGCATTAAATGAATTGACCTGGCATTAGGTTTCATAAATCATAAGTCACCATATATATTGCATGAAATTTGCATTATAAAACCCGAAACCTGAGGTCATATTGGTCCTTTGTATTTCGGAAGTCAAAAGCTATTTTGCAATTTGCATGCAAACTACAATTTGGGTTCTGAAACTTAAAATTCCCTTGAGTGGTCAAAAGTCAAGTTTTGGAAGTGGACTTGCAATTTACATGCAAATTGCACTTTAGGTTCCTAAACCCAAAATGGTATGGGAGAATCAAACTTTGGAACTTAACTTACTGTTTGCACACATACTGCATTTCGGGTTTTGAATTATTATTTGCACTATCTTCCTATATATTACGGGTTTCAAGTTTCGGAAGTCAACTTACAATTTACATGCAAACTACAAGTTAAGTTTTGAAGTCCAAAATCTGAAATATATAGGAAAACTTCAAGAATTTAGAAAATTTATCAAATAATTTTTTGAAAAAATAACACTTGGTACAAGATAAAAATTTTTAAAGAAATTTTCAAAATATCTCTAACAAGGGATTGGAAAGTTAACAGGCCACATTGTAGTTTTCAAATCCAACTTCTCTACCATCTCAAAAGAAACAAGATTTTTAGTACTCCTACTATTTATGATCATATTACAACATTTACCCTTAGTTCTACACTTAGTCCTAAATAAACTTCTTCTCTAAGTCACATCAAGCACTACCTTATTTGGTTTCAATAGAACTTTCTTGAATAAAAGTGACTTACCTCTATTTTGAAGAACCTGATCAACACCTCTTTCAACCTCTTTCATCCTTTCATCAATCTCATTGCACTCATAAGCTTTGTGTCATGAAAATATTTGACACCTATAACATTTACCTACAAATTGAACCTGCCTATTTATTCCATTACTCCACATAAGACTCATCTCTGTCCTCATTCTTCTCTAATTTTCCTTTATATCTACCAATATCCTCATCAAAACATCCATCATCCTATCCATATTTTTTTTCCAAAGATGGATCTCCCCCTTCTCTCACATGTACCATATATCTTCTCATTCCTTTTCTGAACTATATCAAACCTTTTCTCAAATTCTTCAATCTATTTTCTCACTTTGATACCAAATGATGTAGAGATAGTTTCACTTCTAGGAAATCAAAAATGTTAGTTTGTACAAAATCTCCCAAACATTCTCATGAACCTTCAAGGTTATCTAGTTCTACTAGTTAAGAGCCTTCAAATCATCCCAAAATTTGAATTTTTGACCTCAATACACTCACCTAGTCATTGGACCATGTCATAAAGCCTTAGAATATACAAAATCAATCATAAAAGAGATTTAAATATATAAAAAAGTATAATTTTCCTACCTTCTCCAAGATTGCCTTGTTCAAGCTTCTTAAAGAAATGCTCTAGGTGGAACCATGGGTAGGACATTTTCAGTCACCATTTTTCCTCTATATGGTGCATGGTGAATTTAAAGTCTCAAGTCCTTAAGATTCTTTCACTATCAACTATTCTTCCTTTCTAACTTCATAAGTCTCTACTAACCCTGCTACCATATAAAACCAAGCATAATTTTCAATTCATACACTTTATGATAAAAATAAAATCACCTCAGGATACCCATTTGGCCATTCACCCACTATTCTAAAATGCATGAAACATTTCTTAAGGAAAATTTCTAGAAATTTCACTTTCTTAGTTTTAAACTAGGTCTTCACTATGCACCTACAGTTGAGGTTGTTAACTGTCATCAATTACTAAAAGATGAGACCTTTTATTGCATTAATTATTTTTGAATCTAGATGGAGGTTCTCTAAAGATCATTTCTTATAGTTTTTTGGATCTTGCTAAGATGTGTAATACCTCTTACAAGCAAACCCTTCATAAACCCTTGGTAGGGTTTCCTACAAACTTGAGAGCAGTTAAATATTTACCAAAACATTTCTCTTCAATTTCAATGGTTCAATCCACCCTCCGTAGGATTGTTTCAATGTGTTTTAACTTCTTATGTTAACAATAGTTCATGAATGTGTTAGAAATTCCTCAAATTAAATGTCTTTCCTTACTTATGTGACTGGTAAAATAGAGTCACGTGTCATAAAGACAAAGAACAGAGAAAATGAGCTATTTTTATCTATAAATTTATTCAATGGCCTTTAAATAATATTCATAGATCCTAAAACACTCAATAACCTTCTTGTTTTTTAATACTTCATGGTATTGGAACTTTAAAATTTGAATGAAAGATGAGAAATCACATTATTCTACCCTCAAGACAAAGTTTTGTAACTTTGTATCAATTTTCTCAAACAACTAATTATTCACCTTGTTTTGTATGATATTTATTGAAATGAAATGGGTATTATATGATCATTACTCCTCTCCTTTCCAATGCTTCAATATTTTAGACAACACTCTATTTCCAAAGTTAACAACTTAACTTGCACGTACACCAAACAGACAGTTTATATAGTCTACTTACGTATATATATTCATACTATAAAAAAATGGAATGACTCAAAAAAATGTTAAAACACATAGAAATATTTCTTACCATTCATAACCTCCTCCCCAATTACATGCACAAAGTTTAATTCTTACCAACAATATAATAATAAGTGGAAAAATGTCACAACAAGAATGTGTATACACGAGAATCCTTAATCAAAAATTTCTTGAATCTCTCTCTAATTCTCATTTGAATGGAATGAGTAGAAAATAGTTACATATATGAATTTATATCCCTCCAATTAGTTTCCAAGTGAATACAAGCCTTTAAACCTATTAGTCACATCCTCAGCTCTTAACAAATCATTAGGATATCTAATTAGAACTCCATAAACTTAGTCTCTAAACAATCAGTAAGCCTCCTAGAAATCCATATTTCTTATTTCGTGCTTGAAATACCATAAATAACCTATATACTACCTTAAAACTCCTAATCTAAACCAAAAATATCCTTCAATTTTCAAAATTTCACATTTGGAGGGAAAGTGCTCCATTTAAATTTTGAAGGACTAGATACATACTATCAACCATATATGACTCCTAATGTCCTCTAACACCTAAAGATACACTAATAACAAAAATTGATGATTAAAAACCATATTTGCATATTAGGGAGGATGTTCTTGCATCACTTATGAGCTAATGTGAGAGTTTTTAATAAATATCAATAGATTGGTTTAAAAAATCCTAGTTGCTACTCGACCTACTCCTAAAAATTTAAAATGTTTCTTCATCAATGCACAACTCCCTAAAATAAGCTTTACATTTAGAATACCACATGATTACCAAATTTGGAACAAGACCAAGATCTGGCCATAAGTGTTGAGGATGATTGGATCATGTCGGGTAAACTAAAGAAAGAACCACCTAAATCTAAGGCTTCCTTTTTAGGTTCATAAAATTCTGATCAATTAGTGGAAAATTTTAACTAATGATTTGATTTATATAAAAAAATAGCTTTCTCTGAATGTCCCATACAATGATGTTACTAGGAATAATTTCCATCCTAGGAATTGTTTACTTGCTTCCCAACCTAAAATTTCCATCGAATCTCCTCTTGTGAAGGTTTTAGTTAATGCAACACGTATAGTGGAAGAAATAGAGGATGAGGTTGTGACTGGAGAAGTAGATGAAGATGAAGAAGAGGTTGAATAAGTCAATGAAAAAGCTAAAAACTCTAAGATCATATATGTTTTTTATGAATCTAATGAAGAAGATTATTAGGAAGTAGTGGCAAAGATGAATAATGAGTCCTATGCTATCATGACCAAGGAAAAACTTAGCAAGAAGAAGGAAATTTTCCCTCCAAATAAAAAATAAAAGGCGAAGGAAGATCTAATTGTTATCCCTGTGGTTTCCAAGAGAGGATCACATATTCCTTACGGTGCCAAAAAATTAAGTACTACTACACCTTCAAGTTTGCCTTCTTCTTTATTTATTGTCTAAACCAAGTTTAACTCCAAAGGTTGATAAACCTAAGGCCCATTCTATTTCTAGTTAAGAAACCACATCATCTTCAGGATCCTTTGATATTATAGATCATATCAAGAAGACCAAAAATCATATCTATGAAGTTGAATTCTATCAAACTCACCCTGAGGCCGTTGTCCAAATTATTAAATTTGTAAATGCTAAGTCTTCTCAGACCAACTCATATTCTAAAGGAATATTACCTACTCCCAAATATTCCTCTATGAAAAATATTATGGCTTCCACCTCTCATACTTATGAAATAATTGAACCTTTCTATGTAACTTTGTTAATAGCCATACATAAGCTAAACAATTTTGTTATTGATTCTAGAGCATCAGATAATGTAATTCCTACACAAGTTACCATGCATTAGGTATCATCTTAACACAAAAATTGGTTCTTGTTATTCTTTGGAGAATAAGGAGGTGCCTTTGGTTGGAAGAATTAAATATGCTAAAGTGGCTTTTACTTCCTTTCCTAAAAACCAGTCAAAGCCACCCTCATCATTGTTGATATACCTCCATCCTGTGGGATGTTATTAAGATTTTTTTAAAGATATGTAGGAGGTGAGATTAAAATGGAATGGTCTTACACATTTATCCCAGTCAAAGGAGAGAAGAAGAAATTTTTACCTTAGAGGTAGGATAAATATATAGTCTAAAAGAATCATGATCCTAAAGTGCAAATCTTATATGAAGACATTATACATGGGAATTATATGATAATGTCTGGATTGGAGATTAATGTTCCTAAGGTAATTCAAGATGACCCAAATGATGTGTGGAATCTTGAGTTTTATGAAAACTATTATACAATAAGATTTGGAGCAATGTTAGTCCTTGTGTCAGCTACCAGTGAACTCCACCCATTTTCATACAAATTATAATTTTCGAATACCAACAACACTGTTGAGTATGAGGTTCTTATTTTTGGATTAGAAGAATAAAAGGAGATGGGAATACAAAACCTTCGAGCAAAAGGAGATGTTGAGATCATAGTCAAGAAGGTTTTAGGCTCATTTTAAGTAAAGAATGAAAGGCTTAAGCATTACTAGAACAAGGTATGAGATTCAATTGAGTTCTTGTATGATTTTTCAATTGATGTTGTAATAAGAGATAAAAATTATAGAGTAGATGCCTTATCATTTTTATGTTATTTTCTCATTTTTCATCTAGACTTCAATCAATAAAAGTTCACCATCGAGATGATTTTTAGGCCTAGTATTCCGAACGATGTGGATAATTCGAAAGTGTTCAATGATGACCAACATCTTATCACTTTTATTGAATTGAATGATAACTTTAGCCAATAATATTTTAAGGGAAGTGAATTTGGTTATTATGAATCAATTTCCTCCACATCTACATAAGGAGTTGAAACCGATTCGGATTGGGATGAATACATCAAGTTAAAAAGTAATAAAATACGCAAGGTTCCTGTGAGTTTGAAAGATTTGTTCTACAAGCATGATAGATACATAAAAGGGAAAATTTCACAAGATAAAAATCAATCATCTGAGTATGAGAAAGTTAACTTGGGAAGTGAAAAGGAACCTAAGTTTTTTAACATAGGAAAGTGTTGTTATACTAAAGAAAGAAGAAAATAATTTGAATTTTTGAAGAGATATATTGATGTGATTTCTTACTCATATGAGGATTTGAATTATTTTAAACCAAGAGAAACGCAAAAAAATATTCATTTGAAACTAGGTATTCAATATTTTTGTAAAAATCAAAGGCAATAAAATCCTAACATCACAAGTACTATTTATCAAGAAATTTAGAATTTGTTAAATACCAAAATTATATTTCCTATTTTTCATTCATCATGGATCATGAATATAGTACATGTATGGAAGAAGAATGGAGAGACAAGGATGTGTGTTGAATTCTAGAATTTAAATCAAGATTATTTCAAGGATAACTATCCTCTTCCCATGATGGATCAGATCCTATAATATGTGACTGGTTTTAAAATGATATCAATGCTTGCTTGATTTTTAGGATACAATTGGATCAAAGTAGATGTATAAGATCAGCACAAGACTACCTTCACGAATTTGTGGTGTACATTTTATTATCAGAGGATTCTTTTCAGTTTGATAAAAATTGATGCAACATTTCAAAGGGGCATAGAATTAGGTTTTAGAGATTAAGAATAAATGAATTGTAGTCTATTTGGATGATATAATTGTCTTCTCTAAGAATAGGGAGGATAATTTTCAACATTTGAAGTTGGTTCTTTAATGGTGCATATGTCATGATGTTTCAATTAATCCTAAAAATTATTTTTTTGAGGTGATTGAGTTGAAATTTATTGAACATATTGTGTTGAAAGGTAGAATCAAAATAGACCCAGAATGAGTTTGAGAAATTCATAAAATTTCTCTTCCCACAAGAAATAAATATGTTCACCCTTTCTTTGGAAAAATCAATTTCCTCAGGAGATTCATTCCATATTTTGTTGAGTTAACTTGAAGCATAAAACAAATGATGAAAGAGAAACAATATTTCCACTGGAGTGCGAAAGGAAAGGATTTTGAATAAATAAAGAAAGCTATTGAAGGGAGACTACTTCTATTTGTCTTGAATTTGATAAATATTTCATCATCTACTCTTATGCCTCAAAACAAACCTTATCTACTATTTTGTTTCAGATGAATTTTCAAGGATGTGAAGTACCAATTTCCTTTATGAGTTATGTTTTGAAAGATCATGAATTCAAGTATTCCTAGCTTGAATTTTTTTTTTTGTTATTAAGGATGTAAAAAAGTTCAAGGTTTACATTCTTAATTCCCATTCTATTGTTTATGTTCCTAATATAGCCATAAAATCCATCTTGACTCAAAAAGAGTTTGGATCCAAAAGAGGGAATTGAGTGGAAATTTTTTATGAATATAACCTTGATATCAATCCAATCAAGCTAGTCTGAGGTTGGGGTTTGTGCCAATTGATTGTAGAAAGTGAAAAGGTTGATTTGGGTGACAAGGAGATTATTGAAATACCTATTATTATCTTCCTAAGTTCAATGAATTAATGGTACTATAACATTTCCCATTTTATCACATATGGGCAATGTCTCACACATCTCATCACTAAAGAAAAGAGAGTCATCATACTTAAAGATGCCATATATGTCCTTTGGGATAAAAATATTTTAAAGAAGGGTATTGATGGTCACTTTTTACGATGTGTGGATAAAGAAAAATAGAAATATTTCTTAGAGATTACTATGACTAGGCATATGGAGGGAATTTTTTTTCTTCAGTGATGGACTAAAAGATTCTCCAAGGAGAATACTACCAACCAACCTTATTCAAGGATGCAACTAAATGGGTCTCAAAGTGTGAAGCTTGTCAAAATTTTGTTGGGAGACCTAAAATGGCCACTCTTCTATTGAATCCCATGGTAATTGAAGAGACTTTTAAAAAATGGGGGCTACATTTTATTGGAAATCTTAATCCTAATTCTAGTGCAAGACAGGACATAATCATGTTTTTACTACCACAAAATACTTCATGAAGTGGGTGGGGGCTATTCTAGTCAAGAAAACCACTTGTGAAGTTGTCTAAAATTTCATCAAAAGAGAATATTTTGGTTTGATCTGGGGTCCCTAACAAGATCGTAATAGATAATTCTCTCAATTTCTCCTCCTATGAACTTGTTGATTTTAGTTATGGTTATGGAATTTCCCTTACTCATTCTTCATACTACTATCCCCAAGGAAATGAGCAAGCTGAATCAACCAATGAGAATCTGGTGACCATAATTAGGAAACTATTTGATAAATCACATAGAAATTGGCACAAGAAATTGTATGATGCTCTTTTAATGTCACCATTTCATCTATTTTATGGAATAGATGCACAACGTTTAGTTATAATCAAGTTACCAACATTTCACCTAGTCAAAGAAATCGAGGATGAGAAGTTGAAGGATGTCACGGAGAAGAGGATCACATGTTTGTAGAAATTGGATGAAGATAGAAATCAGGTTGTTGATCATATCTCATCCCATTAGAAAAGGTTCAAGCGGATCCTTAATAGTAAAACCAAGTCCCATGTCTTTCAATTTAGATACATTGTCCTGCTCTGGGAAAAAAGGAAAGAACCTCACGGAATTCATGGTAAGTTTGACTCACTTTGGCTTGTTCCATTTAAGATTAAACACTTTTCTAGATAGAATTAATATTACTTGGATTATATGGATGGAACTTCTCTTCCACTACCATATAGTGGATAATATCTTAAATTATTTAATTCTTTATGGATGACAGTCCCTTGTATATAGTCTTATACATAGTATTTGTTTTGGCTTTATTTGTGTGTCTTTGTTTCTATTTTCTTGTCTCTTCGGTCTTCTTCTATATTTTCATCTCAAATATGCCCAATGGATATGCACTGGACTTGATAACCAAGAGGTTTTTGATTTTTTTCTTTGTCTTATCTGGACTTTGGGTCAAGTCAAGTCAAGCCCAAGAAAGAGCCAACTACTGTCACAAATCCTAAAAATGTGGAATTTTCAAATTTTTAAGTTTTTGTTTAAGTGGCCTATTTATATTGGTTGTTCATGCCTTGATGTTTGTAAAAATGTAAAAAATCCCAACAATTAGTGAAATTTTAGCTAATTTTAGCTTTGGTCAATCAAATAAGACTTTAGAGGAACATTAGGAATAGTTCCTTTGTTCTTCGCATCGCCACATTGTCTGCATTGTTTAGTTTTACAGTGTAAACTAGATTTTTTACTATCTCCAAGAATAGTTCTTGTGTTCTGTCTATTCCTTGATTCCATGCATTCCCCACATCCTTCTTTTCACATCAGAAATTGTGGGCATTTTAGGAATGAAAGGCACTTGTTCCAATGTGTCATTCGTTCTTCGCAGTATACATCTAAATGAAATAACATGTTTCCTAGACATTATTTATCCGTGAACATATCATGCAAATCCATAATTCCCTTCCTCTCTTTTGGTGGGCACAAAACACTTCTCTTTTGTCTTTATAATAGTTAAGTGAATGTATTTCCTTGTCGAGTGGGTGGGAGTTTTTCTATAGATTATGCATTCATTATTGCCCAATATAAAACTATCTTACAAGGATCCTCAACTTTAGTTGAACTTGTGGAGGGTGACGTACTTTTATGCAGTCTATTTATTTTCTTGACTGACCCAAATATTGCACTCATTACTCCCATAATTGGAATTAAATTTTAATATCAACATACCCTTGTGCATTTTCTTCCTACAATTTCATATGAATCTTTAAGACACCTTGTGCATGTAAAACAAGATTAATCTAGATCCTCCAATTCCCAATTGATCTCCTCTTCATGATTAATCAACCTATGAAGTAACACATTGTCCTCCATTTCTATGAAATTATTTAAATATGAAAATACTAATTTGGCATCAAGTATGATTATCATCCTATTCTCTTCATTCATAAAACTCATTATGCTTTCTTTAAAGAACATCTCCACACAACTATCATAACACCACTATCTCTAAAGGATGGCATGATATCGATATTTTGTGGCCATATCTATCACATAAAAATCACCATAAAAGAATACTCCCATGATTCAAACTTCCATATTATTTAAGACTTTGATTGGTCTTGTGATGGCTTTATTTTCCTTAAATAAGGTAATCCCTATAGGATATAATGCAAGTTTTCCCATCAGTATCCAAGTATCCTAAGCTAGTAGGATAACTTCTGATCTTATGCCAATAAATATTTACAAAATTGGTGTGTAGTTAGTTTTGTATCTACTAAGATTCCTTGGTAAAAAGGTGTACTCAAATCTTCCAAATTTCCAACTCTCATCGCTGGCATCATTGGTTCCACAAGCTGTTGACTTGATGTTCTAGGTTTTCCAATATTATATTTGAACCATGTTATAAAAGTGTCCACAATGCCTTTTATTTTTAGTAAATCCAATATTTTCATTAGATACCTTATTTTTGTGGCCTAGAGTCCTGCAATTCCCATTAGAAAATGATATTCTTACAAATCCTTCATGGTCTATAAAACCTACAAATTTTACAACAATTATTTTTTCTTAGTCATTACATCCTTATAAGTTAGAGCTTCTAGGTATGTAACAACATTTATTTCATAAGATGGTTGGATCTTCACCTTTCCATTATGTTTGTAACTTGATTTTATGTAACCATGAATTTGTTTTTCATAACCATGACTTGGCCCCGCAAAACCTTGTCTTAACCCTACCATATTCTAAGGTCCTCCCTCTCCCTTACTTCCCTAAAATTCCTTGACTAAGGCCTTAATTTCCTCCTTTCCCTAGGTTTTAGGATTTCTCTTGATCTAATACCACCACACCTATTTTCTTTTGTAATAATTCTTCTTGTAAAATATTCTTTCTCAGTTGTATACATTCCTATGTTAAACTATCTCCTCAAAAACTTATTTAAGTGGGGAATTTACGACACTCCATCCAATAATGGTTTGTATATATAATTATAACATGTTCCTCATATTCATCCACTTTCATGGTTTGACCAACATATTATGATAAATCATCTAGAGCCATATCCTTGAACTTTGGTTTTGTAAATATTGTGGTTCAAGTTCTAAATCTTTCGTATCCTCGATTTTAACAATTAATCTATAGTTCTCAGTGTTGTAGGTGTTGACATCGCAAATATTTGAACAACATGATAATTATTCTTATTTTATCTTCTACAATATTGGGAAGGAGTGTATCTACTGTGTGAATAAACAAAGCTTACTCTCAACCACAATAGGATACATCTACTTTCATGAATAGTTCTATTTTATATTCCCTTCTATTTTACATTGGGTACACCACAACCCTTTTTGTATCTCTTTCACATTCCTGTCTATAGTGGTTCTCTGAACTTATATCACAATCATCAAGATTTATGCTTATGGGAATGGTATTATACCCATGTCAAAGTTTTCTATGAGCCCAACTTGCAAAGCTACATCTAGTTGCTCCCATAGATCCTTAAAATTATTGATGTCCAACTTCCCATGGAAGAGAGAAAACAAGCCATCTACAAACCACTATACATGTTATAGCAAATGGGTATAATATGATATATTTGAGAGTAACATATTAAAAAGCATCAAAGGACAAAAAAATTTAAGTTGGTTCTTGTTTTATCTCTTTGAGGGATCAAAATCAATCCTTTTAAAATATGGGGATATGGAAATATTTTAGGAAGGTAGTCTTCAACACATCGAATCTACTACAATCTGATTTAGGTCATAATTTATATATAAAATATGTAATCTTCCCTCTAGATATGTCATACAAATAGTTTATTAAACCTAGAGGTGGTTATACCCATAGCCACCCCATGAAATTTTGTGTTTTTGTATATGCTCTATAACATATTCAATCCTTATTTATTCTAGAAACTTCATGTTCACTAAGTACACTACCTGAAGTTGCAATAAATTATGGATATTTATGGTTATGTTTTTTGAGGTGGTGTCACTTCCTCTAATCCTCATTAGAGAACTTATCATATTTCCAATGAATTGTGTTTTCCATCCCATTAGCATTAGTACTCCTTGGATTACTTATGTAGAAACTGAATTCATCTATATCTCAGTTACTTATGGGTAACTCATTGTCCCAAATCCCAAATATGCACTTTCCCTTAGAAACATTATATTCATCCACTCTAAATGTTTGATTGGCATATAAGCCTCTCTACTCCTTTCCAGTGTATAAGTATTCCTCTTTGCCCATTTTGTGTGACTTGTTATATTAAAAATGGATTAGTACTGCTAAAAAACCTATTTCTTCTAATAACTCCACCCTCCATTTCATGTAAGGGTTTCTCATTGTGTTACACATCTACATATGTGGGTTGATGGCTCCATTCAGGTTCTTCCTCAAAATCTACATATTATTTATCCTCATCTAATATTTTCACATTTTATAAACTCTTAAACTCCTAATTTTTTGATATGTTGGTATCAACAAGGTGGTCAACATAAACCCCATGCCCCATAACCTCCATAGGTTCAGTGAGCATGTTCCAAAACATATTTCCCACATTTATTAGACCACTCAACTAAAAATAACTCTATCATATTTTCAAATAGCTCTTCAACTATAGTTATTTTTCCATTAAATATTCCATCACAAAACTCTTAACCAACCCTATAAAAATGTAGACTACTTCATCTTTATCTCAACACCAACTTACACACTCATACACACATGTTCAAACCATAAATCCAATCGGATAATTTTTATCCATAACATAATCTCCATAATAAGCTACCCCCTAGGCTTTCAAAAATCTCATATATGCCTCCATTAGGAAATATTATGTTATCATAAAAAATTATAGCATTAGCTCCATAGAGTCCCTTGTTACCACACATCCACTACAAGTGTTAAATCCCCATTGGTTTCCTTTAATTTTTTAATCCTAACATCCATCCACCCTTTAGTCTCATAAGATTACCTATTTTCTCAATAGTCAATGATGTGATTAAAACATACAATGTTGTGAGAAATCCACAAAAAAAACCCACAAATATAAATATATATCTCATCTTCTAGTCATGCCCTAGGCCTCTGAATATCAAAATACATTTTCTTTACTACAAATTCTAAGGCCTTACTCTAAAACCAAGCTTCAATTCATTTTATCACCAACTGATCTCGTAACTCATGAGCCATGCATGCATACACACCCATGACATTATTTAATGGGGTCCTAAAAAAACCATTATGCTGTGATATATGGTTGATACACTAAGGTTTTTGCATTTAGTGAGCATAATCATTTTTACACCGACCTATCAGACAATATTTTTATTGATAATCTCACCTAAAGAATAGTATGGGTAACATAGTAACCTCAATGTTTTCGAGTGACATAAAAGGTACTATTGTATGAATACCTACAAAAAATGGATATTGATCCAAACACACAAAATATAACCACACACTATCCATAAAAATTCATAAATTCACATGAAACCATACGTAAATCTATTTTTTCTCATTATATTTCATAACATAATAACAATTTCATAGTTACATGTAAAACTCATGCACACTTCCCCTAAAAAATTAATGTGTTTACACCTAATACCTAATTCCTATGTAATTCCTCCCTTGATTATTTTGAAGTTGACTATTACTCCTACATATACCAATATCTCCATATTTATGAGACCTCATACAAGATTTTCTCAAAATTTGTGGCATTCTCTACATTTATAGGTTTTATAAGAACCCAAATATCCTATAAAGATGCTTGTATGATTCCAAATATATTCATGCTCTACTAGCACTTAGTCGTCACACATTACCTTGCTCAGTTAGATCCTAACTTTCATGCACTATTTACCTCTTGCAATCCCTAATCATTTGTTAAAATTAGAATCCTTTCCTCCCACTTGTCCCTTAAACATCTCTATTTATACAAGGGAAGGAATGTGTTTTGTAATGTGTTTAGATAGTCTGTTTATGTCACACCCATGCATAAATAATAAATTTGACTTGTAAATTCTCATACCAATAGTTTAGAGTTATAAGGTTTCTAACTCTACATCATTCTAAATCATCCCTTGATATTCAACCACTTATTTTATTCATATTCCTACATTAAATAACCATTCAGAAAGGAAATGGGTAGATCTAAAACTTAACACAGCCTACTATAATCCATTATCTCACATTTTATCACATTTAGGGAAATCTAAAGATGCCCACACTTTCACAGTTTACATTTTGGGGAATCTGCTAATGCCTCTCCTTCCCATATTTCACTCTTTATGGAGTCTCTCAATGTTTATATTAAATTTATTTTAATATTAATCACTTCTTACTTTCATCATATTTTTATCTTTCAAGCATATTAGGATGCTTATCTTCACTCATATTCTATCCTGGTGGAATCTTAAAAGTCCTTCCATATCTCATCACCTCACATTCCAATTAAAAATTTTATAATCATTAAATACAAACAAATTGAACCACAAGACATCTTCAAAAAATAAAACCACTTCTTTTAAATCATGCCCCACCAATATTTCTAGTTATGGGTAAGTGCACGAAGTTGGTGGACAATTTCGTGGACATAAAAACCTAAAATTCAGGAATCGAGATCACGGTTCCTGAATTTTAGGTTTGGCAATTACCAAACCTAAAACTGCGATCGTAGTTTAGAACCATGATCATGGAACTCTGAGACAAAAATTAGCTGTCTCGCGACTCCTTATTTTCCCCATTTTTCATTTCAAACCACGATTTCTCCTAGATGTTTTTCACTTGAGCTTTAAATACCACCTCAAAATTTCTCATCAGAATTCTAGATCACGATATATTCAACCATGCCTCCAAGACAAGGAGGTAAGCCCCCGATTTTAATCATTTTTTTTTCATTTTAGGTTTTTTTTTGCATTTTAGGTTTTTTTTTGTATTTTCATGGGTTTTTTGAAATGTTTGTTTATGTATACAATTTTATTGTTTTATCAGTTGGTCGGAAAGATCGAAATCATGCAAACCATCAAAACATTCCTCAAAAGCCACTAAACATTCCTCAAAACCCTCTGAACATTCCTCAAAACCCTCCTCCAAACATAGATTTGCCTCTTGTGGCTCCTTCTGTCCCCACTGAGCCAACAGGAACACAAGATAATATCATTGGAAGAATCCAAGAAAATAAAACTATCATTGAGAACCTAATTCAGACTATAAGACAAAATCATGCCACAAATCCATCCTACATGACTTTAGCCAATACATTACAAACATTGATTGGAAAAGTCGAGTATGCAACCAACCAAATACATAGATGGAATACCTTTAGAGGTGACTGTAGGTGGCGGTATGTGGATAAACTATCCCATGAGGTCGTAAAAGACAAAAAAAATGGAAAATACCTCATTTGTGCATTATTTACTGACCCTAGAACCAATGCCCCCCCCACAGTTACTTGCAAACAGTTCCCAATCCATTGGTACCACGATAAACAAATCAAAAATTTTTTTTTGGGACCGATGGTGAATGGTTTTTTATTATCCACCATGCAACAAAAATGAGGTTCCTCTTTATTTTTTGAAGAAATTATATTGCAAGTTTATGCTCAATGAGGTCTCGAATTATTTTTATTTTTTGAAATTTTTTGGTCAAGGAGGTGGCTCTGCACAAAGTAGACCTGGTGCACACATAGGTCAACCTAGGATACCCCATGCCCCAAAACCCCCACTGCCTTTGGTTATCCCTCCTATAATGAAGGACGTTGTGGAGATTGATACACTGCATGCATTGAGGGAGTTCACTAACACTCTAACCCAACATAGTGACTAGATTACATTTGGTGATGTTGGTGAAGGCACCAGTTCTATCACACCACACCACTATGGATCATGTGGTGCCATATGCACTGCGGGTGAGACATCATTTGCTGGTTCATAGGATTTATTTTTTATAGATGAGATGCTGGGGAATGTTTTTGGAACCGGTGTCACTAATATTGGTTTTTCACAGGTAAATTTCAAATAAATATAAATAAAATATATATATATATATATATATACAATTTAGTTTAATTCACATGTTTAAGATTTTAATATATATGTATTTGACTGTACGTCATGTACATACATGTAAAAAACTAAATTTTTATTTTATTTTAAATAGAAAGAACTAGTGAAGGAAACATCTAGCGTCGACATGCTAGCTATTGTAGCTGGGTGTGTTTCAAATGTAAGTTTCAAGTTGTACAAACTTACATTTTTAATTTCATTTGATTACACTATATTATTATTATAATGTTTCATGTGTATGTTGGACATATTAATATGTTTGTCTTTTATACACAGGAGCCTGACAGGTCATCATCTGCTCTAGAAACTAAGGCTATTGACACACCTCACATGATTTTTACACAGGTTAGTAAATCTCTTTACACTTTGTTTCTAATTACTGGAATTTCACATGGATTACATGCTTTGGACCTCTATTATGTAGTGCACAGTCATGTAGATTTTAATATTGATTTGTACATGTTTTTTGTATAGCTTATGACTGCTAGAGAGACTCCTCCATATATGCAGACTGTGGAGGCTACTGTAGATACTGCCATAGCATCTGTAGATCCACTAATTGAGGTACAATTTTTCAAATTTGTTAAATTTTGGAGGTTCATTATTTCTTATTACTTAAATCTACAATATCAATTTTTGTATGTATGTGAAATATTTAATTTGAAAATCAATTATTTGTATGTAGCTTACCCCTCATGAGTCTATTGTTGTCCCTGAAATGCGTCAAAAACAAATTGATAGGGATCATGACATTGCGGTAAGATTTCACATGCATTTTAACTAAATTGTTCAAGTTTCTAAACTTTGAATGTATTTTAAAATTTTGGGTACCATAAAAACTTATTGTTTATGAATGTGCAGGTTAGGTTGCAGACATGTTTAGAGACACCTAGGACCACACAGATGAAATCCATAGTGGCATCTCCCTCCACTACATCCCCAGGTCATGGACGTGCTACTTCTAGCAGGGTGAAGAGAGGGAAGATGTTTCATGACTAGATTCATAGTCCACCTGGATGTACAAAGATATATATATGGGCCATCTAGTCCTAGTGAACATGTTTCTTCATATAGTCCCTTGTATATATATAGTCTTTTGTGACTGCATGTGGTCTTATATACATTATGACACACTTAGTTCGAGATGTACACATACATTATGAACTTACATATATTTTTAGAGATGTGTGTCTAGAGCACACTTTGTTTGATTCTTATATATCCATGTGTGTTGGTTTTCATAATGATAAATCTGAACTATATGTTTGATTTAATTTCATTGCATGTATAATATCCTTCTATGTATGTTTTCATAACCATTTAAATTAGTTCTAGATATATATGTTTAATTTAAAATTAAAAAACCATGTCTTGGATCACTACATGTACAATTGTTAAGAAAACCTATTCCATTAAGCAAAACCATGCTAGGTGAACTACAAAAGGGAAAAATTTAGCTACAATTACTTCTTTTTTTTAAAGCTAACACTCAATCTGTTGCATATCAACTAATGTGAGAATTGATAGAAATAAGTGAGGTAGAGTTCATATTAAACTATATATGAATATTTAATGTTACTTATGTTGCAACATTGAATATTTTACAATTTTCCCGATTTTCAAGTTTTACAATTTTCATATTTCTAGAATTGAAGATTACACAGAGGTTTCAATTTTTTTTCTTTGTTATCAAAACTTATTATTTTTAGTAAGGCTCATATGCAAATTTAATAAAAAATGTGATTTTTGCAATAGGGTTTCTTAAAAATTTAATAGCATAACTAAATACTAGCAGCAATGAAGGAAAAGGAAATATTAAAAAGGGATTAAAAAATGGCTAAGTGTATGTTTATACTCACCTCTTAACATTAACCTAGCTAACTCACCTTCTAACTCATCCTTGACCATTCTGGATTAACCCAGGTTACATGGCATGACAAGGTAGGGTTACGTGACAAAGGGACTTAAAGGGGTGATAATGTGTGAAGGGGTTAAGTATTCATGAGAGGGGGCAACATAATCAAGTTGGGGTGCTGAGGAATCATACCTAGTGAGAATGTTACAAGCCTTAAGTGACGAAAGGGAGAGATTTCATGTGGTGGTGCATTCTGATGTCCCAAGTTGAAAAGGGTAAAAATTTGATAGTAAGCCCTTATTAGTATTCTTAGGTTCCACCCATCACATGAAGAATCCTCCTCTAATGAAGAATCAACTCATGTCTTCCTCCATGCGGAAGATCTTGAATGATGAGGCTTTTCCATAGACCATCTTGTTGAATCTGGAAACTACAAATGAAACTTTCTCATCTTCCAAGATGTTCACATGCTCCAATGTGTTGAGTCAATTCTCAGGAATGGCATTGATATTTCCACATTGACTAAAATATTTTTCATTTAACTCTTCATAGGATTCTAGAGATATAACCTATGATCTCTACAAGGGCTTCTAAAGTATTGACTATTGAAGGAAAGGGTCACAAATATTTTCCTGAACCAATTCTTAAAATTTGAATCCTGAAGATTCTTCATGTGGAATTATTCTCCCTGAGAGGAGTACCAAGCTCATGCATTCTTGTGCCAAGATCTTCCAAAAAAATTGATACATTCTCCTCATGGGATTCAAAATCAGAAATGGCTTCTTTTAGAGCATCAAACCTCTAGGTGATGGTATGGGACAAAATGTCATACAAGTTCTCTGAGTCAGATGAAAACACACCTGAGCTCACCAAGGAATGAGAATCAAAATTATTCATCTCACTCGCAAATGGGAGATTATTTTCCCAATGGAATTTCTCTTTCTTGATCTCAACTCTATTCCTATTGATTTTCAAATATATGACCAAGAACAATCTAAACAAAGAGATAATCTCAGGAAATAGATCATTTCCTTTTTCAAGGATCATGCTCACCCAATGGTCACATGTCCTTCTTTGCAGTATGAATGCTTGATCTTGCTTGATGGACTGGGGGGTTGAAGTTTCAGATGGGAGACATTGCTTCAATTTGAGGCAGAGATGATTAATCTCATGCAATCAATGATGGCACTTATGAATAAAAGGTCCTCACACATGTGTTCCCTTAATTGTTTGATGATTTACTTATACTCCTAATTCTGTGTAGTGATCTGTGATGAAGAATCCTATTACAATGCAAAAATAATGAGCATGTAAGCACATAGCTGGGGCAGTAGAGGATGGAGAGAGATCACCACAACAACATAGCTCAAGAGAGAAAAGCAAGGATAGTGATGAAGCACCTAAGAGGATAGAGGCAAGTCCAAAGAGAACAAGAGAGATGGAAGGTAAACAAGTGACATTGAATGTTTTGAGTCCTAGGAAATGAACGGAGGTGAGGAGTGAGAAGTCATGCCTCAGGATGTCATGGCACCAAACCAACTACATCGACACATCTGGGTGGCCAGGTGAATGCTAGAGGAGGTGGTGTTTTGGTGCGCGACAAGGTCGTTGCTTCCGGGCTACTTCGTTCGGGCGTAGTCCCTTAAGAGCCCTGAGACCAAAATATCATTCAACTTCGACGGGTGACTACTCAGACTCCATGGCACCTAGAGATGCCTCATCTAATCTGAAACCTCAGCATAGGGACCCTCTACAATAGCCTCTCTCAGTTTTTTCCTTCTCATTTCGGTGCTCTCGCTGCCCTATTGTTTGCAAACGCGCGAAATAGTGCAGTTGGAGCCAGTGTAAGGTTGTCAAATGCTATATTTTGCAAACGGTGGGTCATGGCACCAAACCAACTATGCCTGGACACATCCAAGGTGGCTAGGTGAATGCTAGAGGAGGTGGTGTTTTGGTGCGTGACAAGGTCGTTGCTTCCGGGCTACTTCGTTCGGGCGTAGTCCCTTAAGAGCCCTGAGACCAAAATATCGTTCAACTTCGACGGGTGACTACTCAGACTCCGTGGCACCTAGAGATGCCTCGTCTAATCTGACACCTCAGCATGTAGGGACCCTCTACAATAGCCTCTCTCAGTTTTTTCCTTCTCATTTCGGTGCTCTCGCTGCCCTATTGTTTGCAAACGCGCGAAATAGTGCAGTTGGAGCCAGTGTAAGGTTGTCAAACGCTATATTTTGCAAACGGTGGGTCGTGGCACCAAACCGACTACACCGACACATCTAGGTGGCTAGGTGAATGCTAGAGGAGGTGGTGTTTTGGTGCGCGACAAGGTCGTTGCTTCCGGGCTACTTCGTTCGGGCGTAGTCCCTTAAGAGCCCTGAGACCAAAATATCGTTCAACTTCGACGGGTGACTACTCAGACTCCGTGGCACCTAGAGATGCCTCGTCTAATCTAACAACCTCATGTAGGGACCCTCTACAAAATCCTCTCTCAGTTTTTTCCTTCTCATTTCGGTGCTCTCGCTGCCCTATTGTTTGCAAACGCGTGAAATAGTGCAGTTGGAGCCAGTGTAAGGTTGTCAAACGCTATATTTTACAAACGGTGGGTCATGGCACCAAACTGACTATGCCAACACATCTAGGTGGCCAGGTGAATGCTAGAGGAGGTGGTTTTTTGGTGCGCGACAAGGTCGTTGCTTCCGGGCTACTTCGTTCGGGCGTAGTCCCTTAAGAGCCCTGAGACCAAAATATCGTTCAACTTCGACGGGTGACTACTCAGACTCCGTGGCACCTAGAGATGCCTCATCTAATCTGACACCTCAGCATAGGGACCCTCTACAAAATAGCCTCTCTCAGTTTTTTCCTTCTCATTTCGGTGCTCTCGTTGCCCTATTGTTTGCAAATGCGTGAAATAGTGGGTCGTCAAACGCTATATTTTGTAAACAATGGGTCGTGGCACCAAACTGACTATGCTGGCACATCTGGGTGGCTAGGTGAATACTAGAGGAGGTGGTTTTTTTGGTGCGTGACAAGGTCGTTGCTTCCGGGCTACTTCGTTCGGGCGTAGTCCCTTAAGAGCCCTGAGACCAAAATATCGTTCAACTTCGACGGGTGACTACTTAGACTCCATGGCACCTAGAGATGCCTCATCTAATCTGAAACCTTGGTGTAGGGACCCTCTACAATAGCCTCTCTCAGTTTTTTCCTTCTCATTTTGCTCTCGCTGCCCTATTGTTTGCAAACGCGTGAAATAGTGCAGTTGGAGCTAGTTTAAGGTTGTCAAACACTATATTTTGCAAACGGTGGGTCGTGGCACCAAACCAACTACGCCAACATGTCTGGGTGGCTAGGTGAACACTAGAGGAGGTGGTGTTTTGGTGCGTGACAAGGTCGTTGCTTCTGGGCTACATCGTTCGGGCGTAGTCCCTTAAGAGCCCTGAGACCAAAATATCGTTTAACTTCGACGTGTGACTACTCAGACTCCGTGGCACCTAGAGATGCTTGTCTGATCCAACACCTCAGTGTAGGGACCCTCTACAATATCCTCTCTCAGTTTTTTCCTTCTCATTTCGGTGCTCTCGCTGCCCTATTGTTTGCAAACACGTGAAATAGTGCAGTTGGAGCCAGTGTAAGGTTGTCAAACACTATATTTTGCAAACGGTGGGTCATGGCACCAAACCGACTATGCCAACACATCCAGGTGGCTAGGTGAATGCTAGAGGAGGTGGTGTTTTGGTGCGCGACAAGGTCGTTGCTTCCGGGCTACTTCGTTCGGGCGTAGTCCCTTAAGAGCCCTGAGACCAAAATATCGTTCAACTTCGACGGGTGACTACTCAGACTCCGTGGCACCTAGAGATGCCTCGTCTGATCCAACACCTCAGGCATAGGGACCCTCTACAATAGCCTCTCTCAGTTTTTTCCTTCTCATTTCGGTGCTCTCGCTGCCCTATTGTTTGCAAACGCGTGAAATAGTGCAGTTGGAGCCAGTGTAAGGTTGTCAAACGCTATATTTTGCAAACGGTGGGTCGTGGCACCAAACCGACTACGCCGACACATCTGGGTGGCCAGGTGAATGCTAGAGGAGGTGGTGTTTTGGTGCGCGACAAGGTCGTTGCTTCCGGGCTACTTCGTTCGGGCGTAGTCCCTTAAGAGCCCTGAGACCAAAATATCGTTCAACTTCGACGGGTGACTACTCAGACTCCGTGCAACCTAGAGATGCCTCGTCTATTCCAACACCTCTATGAAGGGACCCTCTACAATAGCCTCTCTCAGTTTTTTCCTTCTCATTTCGGTGCTCTCGCTGCCCTATTGTTTGCAAACGCGTGAAATAGTGCAGTTTGAGCCAGTGTAAGGTTGTCAAACGCTATATTTTGCAAACGGTGGGTCGTGGCACCGAACCGACTATGCCGACATGTCTGGGTGGCTAGGTGAATGCTAGAGGAGGTGGTGTTTCGGTGCGTGACAAGGTCATTGCTTCTGGGCTACTTCGTTCGGGCGTAGTCCCTTAAGAGCCCTGAGACCAAAATATCGTTCAACTTCGACGGGTGACTACTCAGACTCCGTGGCACCTAGAGATGGCTCATCTAATCTGAAACCTTGGCATAGGGACCCTCTAAAATAGTCTCTCTCAGTTTTTTTCTTCTCATTTCGGTGCTCTCGCTGCCCTATTGTTTGCAAACACGTGAAATAGTGCAGTTTGAGCCAGTGTAAGGTTGTCAAACGCTATATTTTGCAAACGGTGGGTCATGGCACCAAACCGACTGCACCGACATGTCTGAGTGGCCAGGTGAATGCTAGAGGAGGTGGTGTTTTGGTGCGTGACAAGGTCGTTGCTTCCGGGCTACTTCGTTCGGGCGTAGTCCCTTAAGAGCCCTGAGACCAAAATATCGTTCAACTTCGACGGGTGACTACTCAGACTCCATGGCACCTAGAGATGTCTCGTCTGATCCAACACCTCAGCTTAGGGACCCTCTACAATAGCCTCTCTCAGTTTTTTCCTTCTCATTTCGGTGCTCTCGCTGCCCTATTGTTTGCAAACGCGTGAAATAGTGCAGTTTGAGCCAGTGTAAGGTTGTCAAACGCTATATTTTGCAAACGGTGGGTCGTGGCACCAAACCGACTGTGCCGACACATCCAAGTGGCCAGGTGAATGCTAGAGGAGGTGGTGTTTTGGTGTGCGTGACAAGGTCATTGCTTCCGGGCTACTTCGTTCGGGCGTAGTCCCTTAAGAGCCCTGAGACCAAAATATCGTTCAACTTCGACGGGTGACTACTCAGACTCCGTGGCACCTAGAGATGTCTCGTCTGATCTGACACCTCAGTGTAGGGACCCTCTACAATATCCTCTCTCAGATTTTTCCTTCCCAGATTGGTGCACACGTGTAGGTATGGTCTTGTAAACACTTTGGGAGGAGTGAGTTTTCAAAATTTTTTTTCAAAATTTACAAAATTTACAACATTTTCAAAATTTACAACTTTTCAAAATTTACAACAAAATTTACAACTTTTCAAAATTTACAACTTTTTCAAAATTTACAACTTTTTCAAAATTTACAACTTTTTCAAAATTTACTTTTTCAAAATTTACAACTTTTTCAAACAATGAAAGCTTCTCTTAGCTTCGAGAATTTAAAATTCTCTACTAACAGTGCCAACCACGTGAAGGTGGAAGCTTTTCTGGCACCACTAACCTAAACATAAAAGTGTTAGTCAAAGAAATTTAAGTTTCAAATCAAAACCATATACTATCTATATATACAAAATACACAAATTTAAAATAAAATATATTCAAACTTAAATCTAGATCTTTAAACTAACAAATTTATATATATATTGAAAAAGAAATTATATATACCAGACATGAGCATTGTAAATTCATTCCAATGAACCATCAGGATCGGATCTACTCTGAATAGCAGACAAGATTACTTCATGATCTGACTCTCGAACGTTCCAAAGAATCTTGTTATTAGGCCTTCCTCGATATCTATACAGCTGAATATTTGTCGCTAGAACTAGATGCGAATATAAGAGTATTTTCCTGTGTGTCTCAAAGTCTTCAAACACCCAAACAGAGGAGTTTTTTAATGGATACCGTCGAAGCCAAGTTCCAGTAACTACCACTGACCCTGTAGGATACTCAATATCTTCGCCATCTATAATAGGAGAAGTCAACTTCTTTCTTTCCTCGATGCAACGACATAAGAAATAGTCTGTTCCTTCTTCATTGTCTTCTGTCGCAATTACTGCAAACACATGTCCTACAAAAAAATAAAGGTTGAACAACTCAAATTTAAATTACATATTAAAATTTCAATGGACATAACTCAATACAAAAATTAAATAAATAACCATAAATACCTTGTCGCACCAAAATCAAAATTTCGTCAAAGTCCTTGGATGTTGCAACTTCATCTGCAGAAACAAGTCGTAATGCTTGTGGAGGTTGATAACTAGGAAGCGGAGTTAGAGGCCTACAAATCCATCCATCCACCCATTCTTGTGAATCACACTCAGCAGTGACAAATTCGATACAAGATGCACAAAAACATGTCAACTTTCTTGTCCATACGGCCCACGAAGTAGCGTCTGAGCTACAAAATGAGTGCATATCACTGGACCCAGTGAGTGTCATACAATCCTCGTAGTTAGCAATTTGTTGTTCCTCTATCAACCAAAAATATCTGCGAACTGTGGAATTTTCTTGAGAACCTCGGGCCATGTTGTCAATACACCATTCCACTATGCTCTTTGCATCTTTTAATTTAGCACCATCTTTGTACTTCAACTCTTCTCTTGCAAGAGCTCTTTTCACACATGCCCCTGCACCGTCATGCTCTCCTTTTCCATGTCCAGCCTCAGTGAAACTCCAAATATGTTGCACACCCATCTTGACGTGCATTCTGCTCATCCAATAAAACATTCGTGCATTCTTAAACTGAGACGTGTAATTATCTGACCATATATAATGTTGTTTGAAGTGGATGTCCCTATCAGACAAGTTTCCATAAAATAACTGGAAACACCCTTGCACAAATTCAGTAGAATGAGTACGATCATCACTGATATAAAAGTGGTACTCTCTTAAAAAAATTTGATCATTCTCTGTACTGTCAGGAGAATGTAGAAATGCTATATGCACAAAAATGGCAACTTGTACTGAGTTGTAATATTGCGATTGAACCTCCATTTGTGGTTGCAATGTGTAATTCTCTGCAAAATCGACCACTGAAACAATAGTACCAATAGGAAATGTGTCTTTGCATAGCTTGAACTGTTCATCCAACCATCGAGCTCTATGTGTATGCCTAGCATACTCATAAACAATTTCATCCTTAAATTTTCTCAAAAATTAGAAAACAGGCATTTGTTCTGTAACTAGCTCACACCGTTTAGACTCTTTTCCATCTTTCAACTGGTATGCAACTGATTTATATTTATCAAACTCAACTAAATTATGTCCTATTGTACCTTCAATTTTCTCATGGATGCAACTTTCCAATTTAGGTAATCCGCCGCATGTACTACAACTTCCATCTAAACAATCCTGACTATAAAAAAATTGTCCAACTTCTTTTTCACAAAATATAGTAGGAATGAAATCCCTGGAAGATATTGGTGGAACTTGAACACCACATTCCGATAACATAGTTTCAGAATGAAAATTAGAACGAATACGTAAAAATTTAGCATAATGCATCGCAAATTCAACATGTTGCCTACAACAACAAGTGGTGCGAGCGTGGTTGATTTTCACATAGAATGGTTTCAACATTTCAAAAAAATGTTGACTAATTTTAATTTCCAGATTCTCTTGTTCAAACTTACGAAAAAATTGAGTTTGAGTCATATCTAAGAAATGCTTTGGATGTGGTTCACGATTAGTAGAACCAACTCTCTGTTTTATAACATCTCTTGTATTAGGTGAAACTCTAGTGTTATCATGCCAAAATTTAATAACAACTTCTCTTATAGCATCAGAATTATTTTTGTCCTTACGCGGTGCTCTAGCAGAAAATGCCCAAAAATCGGCATTATTGAGTGATTGAAGGATATTACGTCTTTCAATTGCTTTCATTAGAGTTTTTCGATTAACTTGCAACATTCGACTTGTTTGCGTAATCAAACGTTGTTTTTTTATTGATTCACTTACAACACTAGTAGCAAGTACACGACGCACAATATTACTATCCCTAGTGCGTCTCTTGACACCAACAGTGTGATATGCATCATGAAGGTTTTCAACAATTGTAGAGGTTTGACCACGTATATTAGATGTTGTCAATCCTAAGGTGTTTAATGTAGGTCTCATTTTAATCAATTTCATCAAACTAACCAACAACTGACATCTTTGGGAATCATTTAAAATTTCAAAATGATTATCCCAAATTTCAGTGGCTTTTCTTCTGATTTGTCATTCAGAAAGTTTGTCAGACATTGGTTTCAAAATGTTTTCATCAATTTCAATAAAAAAATTAGGTTTCTTACGTAAAATCCTAGGAGGTGTTTTTGTCAAATTTTGCTTGTCTACAGTTTCAACATGAATTTCCTTATTCACATTTTCATTGTCTCCTTCAATTTCAACATTTGCTACATCATGAGTATTTAATTCTTCTTCAACATTGACAGTAAAAACATCTTCATCACGAGTATTTAATTCAACTTCAACATTGACAGTAGAAACATTACCTGGTTCTTCATTGCTTACAATAGTTGGGGTTGAAGATGAACCTCTTCTTGATTCACGAAGTTTCCGCATTCGCTCAGCATTTTGAATTTTTTTGGCCTCTAATTCGTTTGGTGTTTTTTTACTTAATGACTTCCTTTTTTGACTTCGTTTCTTATCTCCCATGATGTTTTGCTTCCGGTGATAAGAAAAACGTGCAGAAAAAGATAGAATTTCACAGTAATTCATACGGTAAGGTCAGAGAGTAAAAATCACATGGTAATTCAGACATTGGGATGTGTGTAAATATGATTTATGAACCGCGAGCGCACTTTATAAACCGCGATCGTGGTTTATAAAGCGCGCTCGCGGTTTGTGTTAAAAAAACCATGATCGCGCTTTATAAACCACGATCGCGGATCTATCTGCCGAACCTAAGCCTCGGAAATCTTTGTTTTTCCCCAACCAAAGCTATGGAAGGTCATTATGAAGTGTAAAAGGTCAAAAAACCTCAAATCTGCTCTTCCAAAGACTTGAACCATGCTAAAAAACTGAAAACATTTCACAAAAATGGTGCCATCACGTAGGGGAGACTGTTAGCTTCGTAGAAATATTGATTTTAAAGTGAATAGAATAAGATAAATATCATTTTATAATTTTTTACTAACAATAGGTCTTTAAGATATTTTTTCCCGTGAATGTTCATGTCTACGTTTAAGACTGTAACTTTTGTTTCGCTTATCAAAATGTGATAAAACTTATACCATCCCAAGCGTGGACAAATTCTATACACGTTAAAAAATATATTTTGATTTCGATATTTTTTGATATAGTTATGGCGGGCAAACGGAAAGCGCTCCGTTTTCTAAATATTTTCAGACCACTTTCACGGAAAAAATCATTAAAAAAAATATTGCTCAAAAAAATACAAAATAAAATCCATCCCAAGATAGACAACTACATCTAACGTTTCACCAAAGGAAAAAAAAAAAAACAAGATTTGGTCATCCAAAATGCGGGCAAACGGACTACAATCTTATAAGTTTTTTCAAAAAAAAAAAAACTAAGTCATATAATTTTAAGTGTTTAATATAGCTAAACTTGTCCGTTTTTTTAAAAAAATAGTATTTTAGAAACTAGATTCCGAATGCTACGATTCATATTTAAAATCCAATGATTCAAAATTCACTAGGAAGTTGGATGATCAATCTTTCCAACACATTTTTGCTAAAGGAAGCATACATTTAAGTTGCGGTGACATTATTCTCAATGCATGTGTTAAAACTTAATGTGTTAGCTAATTCAATTCCTTTTTCCAACACTCAACATAGCTAATTATTATCTTTTCTCATTTATTTATTTTTTGTAAAAGAAATATTAAATGTAAAATTATTTTAAAAATTAACTCTACTAATTAAGTCATTAGTTCATTAACCAACAATTAGTTAGTTCATGTTGTTATTTTCCCCTCTTGTTTATAAAAGGATTCTCTTTCAATTGAAAATGGGGCTAGATGCTAGTACTCTTTATGTAAAAGGATATTAATTTTAAATGTACATATTAGAGCTTCTCATTTCCCTCTTATTTTTTCTATCTTTCCTCCACATCTTTGATCTTTTCTCTACACCATTTTAAGTTTTAGCTAATGAAACTTTGAGTTCATCGTTGTTTTCCAAAAATCGTTAAACAATAATTCAATTTGTATCTTGTTTACAACAGTGGTTTTCCTTTATATGTAAATTTGTGTGTTCTTCAATTATTACTGACATGTTGAAGTAAAATAATATCTATTTCCTTCCTATATGAAATTATTAGTCCTACTCTCTTTCCTTCATCTAAACTTTTTATTTCCTTAAAATTGTTTCTCTTTATTCAAACTTATGAAATTACTAAAGGGAATAGATAGCATCCTTAGAAATATTTAATATATTATATATTTGTAAATATTTAAATACCATTTTTGGATTAAAAAGGCAACCTCCCAATCCAAGAGGAGGGAATGTTGTACACTGAATTGTTATAAATTTTACTATTTATTATATGCCTGCATACATGACCTATAAATTTTACAACCAACATATTTATTATATGATAGTATGGGAGGGTTAAATTTATGCATACCATTGAATGTGTCTCAGTATGGCCTAGGAAATAATTCACCTTGTAGATTTGGAAATGATATTCTTGTCTTGAAGATTTCAATAATTAAAAAGGTTTAAAAAATGTCCTAACAAGGGAAGACTTCTAGTTTCGATGCAATATAATGGAGGATATATTATCTTATTAACTTAAGTAATTTAAAATATTCCTTTTATTTTATGATAAATCATTCCCTCCATAGGTCGTATCACAATCTAGCATTTCCCAAAAAATAAATCTAATTTCCAATATGACGTAGAAAAGCTTCAAAAAATTAGTATTTTCACAATTCTTGTCAGAGTAGGTATTTACCTTATCTCATGTTCACCTAGGTACATTATTTACGTTTATTGTATTTATCCTCACCCACTTATGTGTGTTGATCCTTGATTTATTTTTTTTTATTTAGATATTAGGAGATATTATCTAGTTGTTAGGTATAGTTATTTATGTGATCTATGGTATTGACATAGATCCTTGATGTCTAGTTCTCTCATAAATCTATGGACTCGACTAGTTCTTTGATGACTAGTTATTTCCATGATTTATGGCTTGATCTACAACCTTGATTGGTTCTTAGATTGTTATTCCTTTCCTATTTAAGAAAGGCCCATTCTCAATATATTGTACATTGAGTTCCATAATAATATATGATATTGGTACTCATTTGTTTGCAAAGGTTTATGTAAAGTTATTCTGGCGAATTGATTTCATCTTATTAATCATGATGTTTAATTAGCATCTGTGTTCTTGGCTTGGCATGATCTGGTTATCGTTCCTTTTATGGTATTAGAGTAGGAGATTTCTATTAACATCCATCTGTAAGTTTCATGTTGCAAGCATTTTTTTAAATATTCATGTATTCGGGATTTGACCGTATTTTGTTGCTGCGTGCAGTTTTATGCAAAATAGAGGTGACCATTGGATCCAGTGAAGTCAATTGTAAACTCAGCCATTTTTGGCGAATGAACACTAAGATCAATTGTAAACTCAGCCATTTTTGGCGACAGTCGGGTTTTTTGGTTTTTTTGTTGTGCAGAGAAACATACTGGATTCACCTCGGGATTCACACCATATGGAAAAGGAAAGGCATGAATTTTTTTTTGGGTTTTTTTGGGTTTCTTGAGATACAATCTAGGTATTTTTTTGTTGTGGCTTAGCATTTTCAGTTTGCACCCAGGAGGTCTTTCTGTCCGGGGTCCACGGATGGCGGTGCACTTTTTGCTATTTCAGGAAAATCTACAGACTACTAGTTTGGTCGGCAAAGATCACTTTCAGCACAGTCCAGAAATAGTAGTTTCTGCCAGAAGAAGTAGTTGGATGTGACTTTCTCAAAACCAGTGACACAACCCAGAATACAAAGTCGCATATACACATTGAAATCCTTAGCCCCTGGTCATATGATATGGTCATATGAGGGCTTAAATATTGTGATTCCTACTAGTAGGTGCTTAACTCTAGCCCCCTCTCATTTTATTTCTGTGGTGAAGGCAAGAGCATTTTATTCCTTTTTTGGCAGCTAAAATAAATAAATAGTAGAGCCTAATATTTGAAAAACTTGTATCTTTTGATCAGTAACTCAGTTTTGAGTGTCGTTTTTTGCAAAAGTGCATTTTTTTTATGATATTTCCATTGGAAATATTTTTTTTGAGGATTTCACTGTAATTATAAAGTGTCATATTGTAACACGCACTCATTATAAAGTGCCAAAATCTAGAGGGGCTCTTGTTGCATTGTTTGGGGGTCTTGTTGCATTGCTTGGATCTTCCAGTTCTTTCGGTGATTTTTTTTTTTTGAGGATGGCATCTACTTCTACATTAGATCATGTTGAGCCATTAACAAAACATAATTAATACACATAGAAACAATAATCAAGCAGAAAGTATTATGGGCTTTAACTTCTAAAGAACAACCAGTGTTCACTAGGGAATATGAGAAATTTCAGTACAAGTGCAGATTTGATGAGTGTATGGGTTTGATAGGAACTTATGTTAGTGACAGTATTTTATTTCATTTGGAAAATTGTTACTCTCCTTTCAAAATATGGGAGAAATTAGAGGATTTATTTAGTAAGGTGGATCATATGAGATCCATGCTACTTGAAATATAGATCACCTCTCTTAATCCTAAAGATTTTCCAACAATTATAGACTATCTTAACAAGTTCAAGCATTTCTTGACACAGTTGAAGGGGAGTGGAAGAGATAAGAAATATGAACAGTGTGTTTACTTGATTCTATCCAAGTTGAGAGGACCATTCCAAATTTTTGTTTCTACCTTTTTCTCTAGCATGGATGCCTTAGGTAACACCTTCAAAATGCCTAACTTAGAAACATTTTGTGAAAGACTTACTAGGGAAGAATCTAATCTATCTCACCTTGAGTCTTCCACCTCTCAAAAGAAATTAGTTGCATCTAGTCCTGAGGGCAAGGGAAAACCAAATAGTAAAAACAAATCCACACCTTCTCCATCTCAAAATGCTCCTAAACCCAAAGAAAACAACTCAAAACCCAAGGAGTCTTCTAAATCCAATAATAAGTCTAGTCGTTCATGCTTTTTTTGTGGGGGTAGTAACCATGAATAAAATAGGTGTTATAAGTGAATGCAAGCCTTAAAGGATGCAGTTAAGAAACACAAAATTTCTATCTCCACTCCACCTCCTTCTAATCAGCATGGAAAATAACTTAATGTTGTTAGAAGATCTCAGTCACCACTTGCAGACAATTGGGTTATAGACTCTGGTGCCTCTCATCACATGACTTCTTCCATGGAATATTTTGTTTCTCTAGGTTTGAGTTCTACTTCCAAAATTAAGGTTGGAGATTCTTCCTTTCTTTCTGTTGAGGGAAAAGGTGATATACAACTTGATGGTGGAAGTATCCAAGATGCACTATATGTTCCTAACATCACTAAAAAATTTCTTTCTGTATATCAAATTTATCATTCTGGTAAAGGAAAAGCAGTGACTTTTACACCACATGGAGCAGAAGTACAAACTTTGTTAGATCCTCATTCACTAGTTGCTCAGGGTATTGCTGATCATAGTTCTAGACTATATCACTTTGAGGGTTTTGATGACACTTTTTCTATATGGTTAGGATTGGTTCCTCATTCAGATTTAGAGAGTAACCTTTGGCATGAAAGATTTAGACATCTTAATTACAGATATTTGAAGGAGTTGAGCACTCATGGTATGGTATATGGTCTTCCTAGAGTTTCTTGTCTTGAGGGAGTTTGTCATGGTTGTGCATTAGGTAAACAACATCAAGATCATTTTTCTAATAATTTTTTTAAGAGAGCTTCTTCACCACTTGAGCTTATGCATAGTGACTTGATTGTTTTTCCTACCCCATCTTTCAATGGAGCTAAGTATGTACTTACATTTATTGATAATTTCTCAAGGCGTACTTGGGTTTATTTTCTCAAGTACAAAAGTGATGTTTTTTTCATACTTCAAAGTCTTCAAGGCTTTGGTCTAGAAACAATCTTCTAGCAGCATAAAGAACCTTCACACTGATAATGGGGGGGAGTACTTTAGCAATGAGTTTTCTAAACTTTTGGCAACTCAAGGCATTATTCACCAGTATTTTGTTCCTCATAATCCACAACAGAATGGATTAGAAGAAAGGAAGAATATAACTTTGAAGGAAATAGTTAACTGTATGATGCATTCTAGAGATATACCTCCTATCTATTCGGCAGAAGTAGTTAATTGTGCTAACTATATTCAGAATCACACACGACACAGAGCACTTGAGCATTTGACTCCAAAGGAAGCTTGGTCCAACACTAATATAGATGTCTCATTTTTTTGAGTCTTTGGGAGCCATGCTTGAGCCTTTGTGCCAAAGAAGAAAAGGAAAGCTTTGGATAATAAGAGTAAACCCTTGATCTTTGTAGGCTATTGTGAGGACATGAGAGCTTATCATATTTTAGATACTAATACACATGATGTTCTTTTTCGAACACATGTTCATTTTGATGAGTATTTCACTCCTCATGATTCTTCATCTTCTTCCATTCCTTCTTCTTATTCATCTCATCTTGAGGATCCTTTCTTTAAGGAGATTGATGAGGAGGTTATAGATTCCATTAAGGACCCTATTCCAACTTATGTTGTCACTATGCCTAAATGAGCTCATACTATAGTTTTTATGACATCACCTTTCATAGAGGATCTTCCACCCACTAGGCATCTTCACACACATTCTATAGGTTTTGGACTTTTGTGTCAGGTAGTTTCTGAGGATCCACATTCTTTTTCAAAGGCTCATCGGATGTCAGAATGGGATGATGTGATGGCAGCTGAGTATTATTCTTTGATGAAGAATCATACTTGGGATTTGGTATCTCCTCCTAAAGGAAGAAAGATGGTTAGGTGTAAGTGGGTATACCGAACCAAATACGCAGCTGATGGGTCCATTAATAAGTATAAGGCTCGTCTTGTTGCAAAGGGTTTTTCACAATTTGAAGGTATTGATTACTCTGAGACTTTTGCACCCATTGCCAAGATGGACTATGTATGCCTTGTACTTGCTATTGCTGCATCACAGGGGTGTCCCGTATACTAGATGGACGTGAAGAGTGCCTTCTTACATGAGGATCTACAAGAGGAAATATACATGGAGCAACCAGATGGATTTGTTTAGGATTCTTCTCTTGTTTGTACACTCTGAAGGTCTCTCTACGGTCTCAAACAAGCCCCTCGGGCTTGGTATGAGAAGATGGATTCTTTTTTTCTATCTACTAGTTTTGTTCATTGCCACTCCGATCATACAGTGTATCTCCAGCATGTTGGTGAGGATATTTTGATACTTGTCTTATATGTTGATGATTTATTACTTATTGGCAGCTCTTCTTCCCACATTCAGAGTATTCAGCAGGCTCTTTCTACATATTTTGACATGACATATCTTGGGTTATTACATTATTTCCTTGGTTTGAATATTTCTCAGATAGAATCAGGGATTCATTTGAGTCAGCAAATATACACCCATGATCTTCTTCAGCACTTTGATATGGTTGATTGCAAGCGAAGTCCATCCCCTTTTAAGTCTGGAGTTACTGTTACATCCACATGTACCACACCACTTTGTGATCCTATGTTGTATAGCCAGTTAGTTGGAAGTCTCATCTACTTGAACCATACTCACCCTGATATTTCCTTAGTAGTAGGGCTTGTATCTCAGTTTGCACATTCTCCTCACAGTAGTCATTGGTAGGATACTAAAAGGATTTTGTGATATTTACAGTGCACTTCCCACTTTTGCCTACACTACACTAGGAGTTCTACTTAGTTGGTTGGGTATACAGATTCAGATTGGGTAGGTTCTATTGATGACAGACATTCTACTTGTGGATATCTTTTATATCTTGGTTCTTCTCCAGTTGTTTGGGCGTATGCAAAAAGTAACAAGCTATTGCACTTTCATCTTCAGAGGTAGAGTATAGGGCAGCAGTTGCATAGCGAGCTCAGTAGATTCTTTGGCTTTGCCAGTTATTGACAAATTTTTGGATTCCCACAGGATTCACTGACTGTACTTTGGTGTGAAAACCAAAGTACAATTCACATTTCTCGCAACCGTATTTGAGCACCATTGAGACCAAGCATATTGAGATACACATCCACTTCATTCGGCAGCACATTCAGGATTGAGTTCTTTACTTGGAGTACCTTCCGACTCAACAGCAGGTTACAGACATCTTTATGAAGCCTTTTGCATCACCTCGCTACCTTGCAGTTGTGTGGCATGCTTGAAGTTTTGGAAGTTGTTCTTAGTAGGTGTTTATGAGAACATATTCTATCTTAGTCTTCTTATTTCTCTTTCCTTTTAGCAGGATTATTTCTTACTTTTGGTTTGAGATTTCTGCATGGATATATTGTAAATGAGTACGTCATCAGACCTAGTTGTCAGGACTCATACTGTGGATATGCCACTTTTATTTTGGCCCCCTAGCTTCACTTGAGGGGGGTGTTAGAGTAGGTATTTACGTTATCTCATGTTTACCTAGGTAATTTATTTACCTCAATTATTTTATCCTCACCCACTTATGTGTGGATATTTCTTTTTTCTTTTTTTAGATATTAGGAAGATATTATATAGTTTTTATGACTAGTTATTTCCTTGATTTATGGCTTGATCTACGACCTTGACTGGTTCTTAAATTGATATTCCTTACCTATATAATAAAGGCCCTTTCTCAGTGTATTTCATAGAAAACCATTAAAATATATGATATTTATACTCATTTGTTTTCAAAGGTTTTTGTAAATTTATTCTAGAAAATTACTTTCATCTTATTGAGATCAGTGTTTGATTAGAATTTGAGTTCTCTGTGTCTTGGTGCGATATGTTTATCATTACTTTTAATATATAAGTGTTGTGGTTTGTACATCCTCATTTATATTGTCTAGGTTTCATCTCTCTTGTATTAGTTATCTTTTATACATATATAATCAACCTTATAAATATATACAAAGGAGGAATGATAAATTCCAAAATTAAAGTTAGAATTTGTATTATCAAAAAAATCAATAAAAGGAAATAGTAAAATTTAACTATTACATGAAAAATATAAATAATGAGAAAAAAGACATGATAGAATCATATTTGGTACATATCCTATCCTAGTATAAACCTCGAAATCCACATGTCTCACTACATATCTTGAGGTCGTTTGGGGTGTGGTGGGGTTTTTTACTAGGATAAGAGGTCTCGTATTTATCATTCAATGCCCCTACCTTTTTACACTTGTATCTAATGATCATAATAGGCCTATACTTTTCTAAGTGAAGTTCTAAGGAATGGAAAAAATATTAGGGAGGTAGGATATATATTTGCTATATATATTGTCATAGATGACATGGGATATCCTTATACTTTACTAATTTTTCCTCATTATAGCCTACATTTTCATGTTCCTTCACCCCTTAATGTCAAAAAATTAGAATCATGAAAATATTTTTATTGTTTCTTTATTTTGATAACTAGCTTGTTTTTTCCTTAGTAGAATCCATTTTCCCTCCTTTTCACATCAATATATCACATTGAAAAACTGGCTAAATTTTATGTCTTTCCCATCTCTTTTATATACTTCTCTCCATCTTTCTTCAAGCATGTTAACATTGTGACATACACTAGATTATAGGGACATTCCCTTATTACATCCCTACTTGAGTATATTACATCTCTTACATTTCATTATGTTCTCTCTCAATCAATTCTACCTCCTCACTTAGATTTCTCCTAGATATCCTAGGTATTATGAGTGTTCCATCCTAGTGAATTATTAATTATAGGACTGTTTAATTTGGTTGATAAATCACTAACCTCACATCTTTTATATTTACATGTAAATTATCCTAACATTTTCATTTACCCTTTTACACCATGTATAACCTACTTATGATCTATTCATAACCTACTTGTTAATAGAAGTCCCTAGAATCACTCATTAGGACATGTCTTAGGTTTTTATCTAGGAGAAAAACATGATATTCCATTTAGAATTCTTAAAACATTACACATTAACTTAAAGAAACTTGAACATACAATTGTCAAATAACTACATATCAGAAACTACATATAAGATAGAGAGGATGATATGCAACCAGAAACTAGATTTGTATTATTGATTAAGAACATAGACCAAGATTCAAAATAGAATCAAGATCAACCTATTTCATGATGTGTTTACATAATTGTATACAATTTTATGATAATGTGGTCCAAGATCAATAATTGATAAAATATGAACACACAAACGGAGTATTGTTGTGAGAGATAGGAACCAAACATGAGCCAAAATATATCTTGTATATTCAATGAATGGGAAAAAAATTTACAAGAGGTGTATAAATATAAAGTAGGGAAGTGTAACTGCCACCTTAAAATGTGGAGAAATGTAATTCCCATATATCTCATGGACACCTTAGTAATATAAATACATGTGTAGGAACAACTATGCAGTGGAATAAAAACCCTACACTAACATCCCCTTAAAATGTATCTTAGGTGGATAGAATAAATTGTTACTAGAAAAAATTCTAGATGAGGTACCCAAGAATAGAAAATGCCTCGTAAAGTGGAGAAAAGGATAAAATAAAAAGAAAAAACTGCTCAAAAGATAAAAGAGAAGCGCACATAAAATATCCCCCAATATATAAGCCTCATAAAATAAAATAGAGAATCCCCTGAGAAATAGGGATAGAAAGAAGAGAAGAAGAGAGTACTAGCTAAACCCCCAAAATATGAAGCCTTATGAACTCCTAATAGATCTTGTAGATAAATAATAATGTTTTTAGTAAAATAATCAATGAAGATTGCATTTGAATAAGGAATTTCTGATGTTATATTGAAATAGTATAAATCAAAGGTATATGCAGTGTAGAATATCTACAAATGATACTCAAAAAATTAAATGCTCAAATGTGAAACATGTTGATGAATCAAATTATTTATCAAATATGACTCAATACGGTTCCCAATATGGATATGAGAAGTAAACCAATAACCAATTACTCCTACATAAGGTGTCAACATGAATGATGACAGAGGTGAATCATAGGATTCTAGAAGTAAAAATAGAGTCACCATGTAAGCATTTCATGGTGGAGAAAATACATATAGATAAGTAAAAAAATAACTCTATAATTTTTTTTATCAAAGATATGGAAACTATCCTTAATAGTGTCATCAATATCTTAAAGGTGAGAGCCCACAAACAAATATGCAATATCTTATAAGTATACCTCCTAATGAGCTAGATCCTATAGACATGGAGAACCCTATTATAGAGAATCATTAGAAACCCTCAAATAATTAAATTTGAACTCTAATGAAGCAATAGGTTATGAAATTATGTCCTATTATAGAGAATTAGTGGAATCCCTCAAGGAAGAAACTTTGAACTATGATGAATAAACTTGTGATAGAGGAATGTCTTACTGTTGAGAATTAATGGAGTCCCTCAAGGAAACAATAATGAACTTTGATGAAACAACATGTGATGGAGGAATATCTTGAAATAGGAGAGAAATTTCCTCAACATTTTTAACTACTTTCAAAATTTAAAACTCTATAAACAATGTATTACCCACACATTCAAGATCAAAATACAAGTCAAAATAAACCAAGATATTTTTTCTTTTCTTTTTTTTCATATTACTCACAACCTTTTAAATTATCTAATTATGGGTTAGCAAAGGTTATGGAATGTAACCAAAACTTCTCATCTGATAATGTTAACAAAAATTGCATCAATAGTTTAGAGAGAGAGAGAACAATATTCTATTTCCCATAACCTATTGAATGTCATAGTTACACATTCTAGGTTTCAGAGAGAGGTAGAGATATAAATTCATATGTTTTCTTTGTGTAAGAACTGGTTCATTCATATAACCAAATGAGATGAAACATTACACAATCAAGTATAATACCCAACATTTCAAATATAAACATAATTCAGAGTTAAATAGTGTTTTACGATTTCTTACAAAACTCTTATTTTCATTGCCACTAAGAAGGTTCAATAGGGAGTGCAAGTCTTCACATAAATCTAATTATTCTATCACTAGTTTGTGTAATTATTCCATTCAACTTATTCATGGTTGATATTCATATTTCCAAACATCACATTTTTAAGCCACTGGAAGTATCTTGAAAGATAAACGGGTCCATAAGGCTTAGTTGAGCTCCTGTGCAAATTATCCCCATTAGATACCAAATGGCCTCGTAAAAAGGTGGAAAATCACCTAAACGAGATGTTTAAAGCACCTAACATATTATCTATCATACATATAATCCAAAAAAACTGATGAAACCTAAAACTAATAATTAATTCTCATTCTGGAAGCATCTCTCTAAGTCCAGTCGGTGGAATTCTATTGTTGCACTTTCACAACCTAAACCAAGGTGGCTCTAAAATAGTTGTAGACAAGGTTCTTTCTAGTATGTATGGGAAATATAAAATTATATATAATTTAATAGACAATAATGAAGGGGTTTGCAATGACATATTTTATTTTTGATATCCATAGGCACAAAAATTGAGATAATTCTAGAGGGGATTCACAGTGTCAAGTGATTACCTACAACAACCATATTTACAAACTGGTACCAAAACCTAATTTTCAAACACATATAACAACTATTTTTGTGAGGTATTTGGATTGAATGGATATATTCATATAATAGATAATGGGTGACAATAGTTAAACTTTAGGGAAGAGGTTTGAAGACATTTTTTGCATGTCACTTTTAAGAGACATTTAGAATAATTGGAAGGGTAATTTTAACATTCAAAAAGTAAATTTTCCCACCTTTTTAATTTCTTTATTAGGTATCATATATGAAAATTTAAGGAAGATAATATTTTTTATTTCATAAAGTTTACGATCGAGCTGGTTTTAAAAAAATTCAAGATGTTCAGATGTTTGATTTACTAAATTGTAACTGGTTTACCACTATATTATAAATATCACATATTTAATCTTTAATCAAAGTGAAAGTGAAATAAGTGAGAGAAATGATAAATAAAATGGAAGGAATCCATTTTCTAAAGTGACAAAATATTTTCATAGGAATGAATATATTTTTTTCGTGCACACCCAATGATCCATGTGTTCCATAAGGTTGCATTCAGATACGTGCTAATAAATTATTCACCTACATTAATAAGGCTTCCCATGCCATACACCATTAATATCATAATTACAAATCCAATTGTAGAATCATAAGTAGTGTATTTTACAAAATCAAAATATTTCCTGTAAATTGTATATTGTGTTTCAGAACAACCCTTTATGTTGTGAAAACTATGTTAAATAACTCCTTAACTTATTTCTCATTTCAAGTTGAGGAAAAATCCTATACAATGACAACCTTTAATTTCTCCGTAACATATTCATCTATCTTATTTAAAGGTTTTTCTTAAACAACCTTATAGTTCTATTCGACCCAAAATCATTCTTCTTTGGAGCGCTCTAAATGGGATTTGAGAATACTTATATGTGTCCAATACTAAAATTTAAAGCAATGAATAATATTTTCACTAGGAGGGCCTCCACAAATAGATATATTTTTCATAATTTTATATTCTAACATCGTTCAAGTGTGGATGATAAATAAATATGTATTGAGTAACATGAATCCATTTAATAAAAAATAGTATCCTCTAGGAGCAGAAATCATCTTGTTTTCACACTAGAATCCCCCAAATACTTTATATGGTAACCCTATATGAAATGAAAATATATATGCATAAATATTGGAGATTAAGTTGGGTGACCTAACCATACATTCATTTATACTTGTCCACATCTCTATTTCGTGTATCTCCTATCTCCAATTGACCCTTAGATATACAACTTGTAACAATCACTCCAATGCTCATATTTGGTTTGAATTGAATAAATTTTGTTTTTATTTCTACAAACATACAATTTAAAAGGTTGATAATACACATCGAAATCCCCCAATCTATATAGATAAATAGGATACAGCACCTCACCTATATCCTATTGGAAATCTAATCCCAACCACCTACATTTATTGCTCATCCCCAAGTAAGAATTTTTGGATTTAAAATTTTAAACCTCCACATTTAATGCATTTAATTAGGGAATCCATAAAATAATTTTAAAAGGAGAGAAATTTATAGATTTTTGTAGTTGTATGGAGAAAATCAAAATCAACAAGAAAATAGAAAAAAATAGGACAGCCAAATGATTTTTTTGCAGCCGCAAAAGAAAACAGAGGAGAAAAAGAAAAGAGAACATCAATAGTTGTGTATTTGTAGGTAGATATCCAGCAGGAGTTGAAGGCATAAATAATATAAATATATAGAGGAGAAATACAATATATATACAACAATATCTATAGTTTATGTAAATCAGTTTTTTGTTGATGATAGATGAAAGAAATTTCATATTTATAGCTATCCTCTTTTGTTTACAATTGGTGCTCTGGTTTTATTTTTATTTTATTGGTGGGTCTGATTGTGCTGTTATTTTTTTATTTATTTTTGATTCTGATAATAAATATCAAGTGCTCCTTCCTCCCTCCTCCAACAACAATGTCGTATCAAATCCAAGTTCTTGAGGGAGAGTAGATTCATTTGTTTTTATTATGGCTAGAAATGAGGCCAAACCTTGAAAACAACCTCACACTTTTGATGGGAGAAATTATTATGTATGGTCCATGAATATGAAGAACATTTTGATCACAAATGATTTTTCGGATTTAATCTCAAATCGGTTTGTAGATGTGATTGATAATGTGTCTTACATGCACAGAAAACCTAGTTGAAGGAAACTAGAAGAAAGGATGTAAAATCTCTCAACTTCATTGAATTTGTAATGGCAGAGCCAATATTTCCAAGCATAGTAGTAGTTAACTACTCCAAGGAATCTTGGGAAATCCTTCAAAATAAATACAAGGGCACAAACAAGGTAAATCTTGTTAAACTTCATTTATTAAGAAGAGATTTTGAAATCCTTCAGATGAAGGAAGAAAAGCATATTACTGATTTTCACATGAGAATTTATGGGTTAATAAATCAATTTAAGATTAATGGTGAAGCCATAAATAATTAGAGGATTGTTGAAAAAAATCTTTAGAATTTTTCCTATAAGATTTGACCCCATTGTTGTAGCAATTGAAGAATAAAAGGATTTATCTCAAATGATAGTTGGTTAGTTGATGGGTTCACTTAAAACCCATGAGAAAAGGATAAATAGATCAGATCCTCCTTCTTTAGAGAAAGCTTTTAAATTTTAGAAAAATTTAAGAGGTAGGGGGAGAGGAAGAGCTAAAAGAGGAAGAAATCCCAGACATAGAAGAAACCCTGGAAGAAATTCAAATTATACCCAAGAAGGAGAAAACACCTCACAATCATGCTCTTAAGATAAAAATAGGAGAAACATATTAAATCATAGGTATGAAAGAAGTAATGTTCAATGTTATTATTGTCACAAGTATTCTCATATTGCAAGTGAATGTGCAAAAAGGAAATGTGACCAGTCAAGGAAAAGTCTTAATGTGGCTAATGAAAAGACAATTGATTCTGAACCAATGTCAATTTTTTTCAATATGTGTAATGCTACTGAACAAAGTAATGTTGAAGTATGGTATTTATACATTGGTTATAATGTTGTTGAACAAAGTAATGCTGAAGTATGGTATTTGGATAGCAGTTATAGCAACCATATCATTTGTAATGCAAGTTTATTTTCATTTATTGATAAAAATGTTAAGTATGACATCAAGATGGGGAAAAATGAATTGGTTCCTATTTTAGGTAAATGAGAAATAACCATAAGCAACAAGAAATTAGATAGAAGGGTAATGCATGATGTGTATTATGCCCCTGGGATAAAACATTACCTCTAAAGCATTGGACAAATGGTTCAAAAGGGGTACACATTCCTAGTGGAAAATGGAGAATGTATAATATTTGACAAAAAATGGAGCAAGAACAAGATTGCACCCATAAAAATTTCAAAGAATCTAATGTTTACTCTCAGAATGAAAGATGATTTTTCTATGCAATCAAAATATAAGGAGCCACATGTATCTTTCAAAACAACCATCAAATATCCATCCAAACATTGGCATTTAAGGTATGGACACTTGATTTTTTCTGGGTTATGTATTTTATCAAAAAATAATATGGTTAGTGGGCCGCCATCAATTGTAGAGGGTGGAAATAAATGTGAATATTGCATACTAGGAAAAAAACATAGGTTTCAATTAGGGAAATCATCAAGGGAAAAAGAACCATTAGTGCTGGTGGATTCTAATTTATGTGGACCTATGCAAACCCCCACATTCTCCAAGAATAGAACCATCCAAGAGATGGAAAGAAGAATGTTGAAGGAAAAATTATTTTCGAATGAATATTGGGGTGAAGTTGTAGAAAAAACAATGTATTTTATGAATATAAGTCCTAGAAAGGTTGTATGTAACAAAATTCCACAAGAAGCATGGAAAAACAAAATGTATAGCATGGAGTATTTAAGAATTTTAGGTTGTGTTGCACATGTTCTTGTTATAAAAAAAGGAAAAATTTACATGATAGAGGTGAGAAGTGCACTTTCATAGGTTATAGTGAAGAATAAAAATCATATAGGCTATATAATCCTATTACCAAAAAGGTTATCATTAGTAGAGATGTTGATTTCATTGAAAATCAGACATGGGATGACACTATTAATAGCTCCATGGGTACTACAAAAATGATACCAATATCTAAAATAGAAGGAAACCATGAAGGAGCAACTTCCTACAGTGAAGGTGAAACAATCACATCCCAACAAGATGCAATTACAACAACTCCTCCATCTTCATCAACATCAAAAAATGTTCCACAAACAAATAGATCTAGCATTTCAAACTATCCATCTGATGAGAGATTGGATCCTACAATAACATATATTATGCTGAGAAAGAAAAATAGCTTGAGGGAGATTTATGAAAGCACAAGGTATGTTGATTTTGAAGAAAATATGAATTTTGCATTATTTTCTCAAAGTGATCCAACTTTTTATGAAGAAGATGTAAAAGAAAAGAAATGGTGTGATGTCATGGATGAGGAAATAGATGCAATAAAAAGGAATAATACATGTGAGCTAACTAATTTTCCTTTGGGAAAAAAAGTAATAGGAGTTAAATAGATTTATGAAACAAACAGTGCAAAAAAAGGAGAGATTGAAAGACATAAGGGAAGGCTGGTTGTAAAAGGTTACAAGAAATAACCAAGAAGAGATTTTGATGAGACATTCACTCCCATAGCAAGAATGGAAATTGTGTAGGTTGTTTTGGCAATATTTTCTCAACACAAGTGGAAGATTTATCAAATGGATGTGAAGTCAACCTTCCTAAATGGAGTACTTAAGGAAGAGCTATATGTATAAAAACCACATGGATATGATATTTCAGGTCAAGAAGATAAATAATATAGGCTGAAAAAGGTGCTCTATGGTCTCAAAAAAGCACCTAGAGCATGGTACATAAAAATAGATTCTTACTTGTTGTAAAATGGCTTCAAGAAAAGAAATAATGACCCCACACTCTACATCAAGGAAGTTCATGGTAGAATTTTAATTATTTTTCTATATTTGGATGATTTAATTTTCACATCCAATGATGATATGATGATTGCTGATTTTAAAACATCAATGAAGAGCAAGTTTGAAATGACAGATATGGGGTTGTTAAAATTTTTCCTTGACATTGAATTGAAGCAAATGGATCATGGGATATTCATATCCCAATCCAATTATTCCATTGAAGTTTAAAATAGGTTTAAAGTTTTGAACATCAAAACTTTTCCAATGCCAACAACTACAGGCCTAAGATTGAGTAAGGAAGATTCCAACAAAAGTATAAACCAAATATTGTATAAGAGCATGGTTGGAATTTTGATTTACTTAAAAACAACTAGGCTGGATATAATGCATGTAGTAAGTTTAATTTCCAGATTTATGGAGTTCCCTAAGGAAACACATTGACAAGCGAGGAAGAGAATCTTGAGGTATGTGAATGGTAGTAGAAACTATGGTATTCCATATGTTGCATCATGTGAACTAGAACTGATTGGTTATATTGACAGTGATTGGGAAAGAGGCACAAATGATAGGAAGAGTACTTCAGGGTATGTATTCCATATGGGTTTGGGAGCCATAGATTTCAGGGTATGTTTCTCTTTCTACATTAGAGGTTGAGTACATAGTGGAAAATACAACAACATGTCAAGCTATTTGGTTGAAAAGGATACTTGCAAATTTGGGTGAAGAACAAAAGAGTGCTACTACTATATTTTGTGATAATGTATTCTCCATAGCTTTGAAAAAAATCTATTTTTCCAGAGACGAATAAAAAATATTGAGATCCACTATCATTTTATTAGATAATTGATGGAGCATGGAGAGATTAAACTCTAGTATTGTAGATGTGAGTAACAACTAGTTGATATATTTTCCAAATAATTACCAAAATTTACTTTTGAATGCCAAAGAGAAATCTTGGGTGTCATGGATTCAGTAGAAGTCAGCTCTAGACAAGTTTCAGTTATCTCTATATGCTCTACAGTTAGCCTCTGAACAAACTTCAGACCATGATCTAGACTAGTTATATCAAGCTCTAGATGAAGCTCTAGACAAAGATCCAGACCAAGCTCCGGATAGTTACACGATGTAAGTACATGAAATTTTTATGTGGTTGTGATTTAGGGGGGGTTTTGGAAATCTAATCCCAACCACCTAAATTTAATGCTCATCCCCAAGTGGAATTTTTTAGATTTCAAATTTTAAACCTCCACATTTAATGTGGCCAGTTGGGGAAGCCATAAAATAATTTTAAAAAGAGAGAAAGTTCCATATTTTTTCAGCCGTATAGAGAAAATAAAATGAAGCAAGAAAATAGAAAAAAAAAAGGAAACCACATGAGTTTTTTACAGAAACAAAAGAAAACAAAGTATAAAAAGAAAATACAACAATGGTGGTTGTGTATTTGCAGGTGTATATCTAGTAACAGCTAAAGGCATAAATATCATAAATATACATAGGAGAAATAAAAGATTATATATATATATATATATATATATATATATATATTGTAAATTTGTTTTTTTTTTAGAATAGATGAAACAAATTTCAGATTTATAGTTATCCTCTTTTTTTACAATTGTTGTTATGTTTTATGCTTTGGTTTTATTTTTATTTTACTGGTGGGTTTGAAAGTGCTGCTATTTTTATTTATTCCCGAGTTTGAAAATCAATATTGGGTGCTCATTCCTCCCTCCTCCAACAACATATCCCCCATAGAGAGATAGGTCCCCAATATCTAGATAGGGAAGACTCCCCCTATTTGCACACCAAAAAAAAATGCCAACAATACTCAATTATTCATGTGTAAGATGCAACTTTAATTGGAGGTTTTATACTGGAAAAAAGCACCCGAGTATTTTCTTACACACATTTTATTAAGATATGTTTAATACTATTTCATTTCCTTGTATGGAGACTCATGTTTTCTATAAGTAGAAATGATCATATTCTATACTCATCATAGAATCTCATCTCATTCCAAATATTGTATCTTGATGTAAGATGGGAGGATCTTATTTAGGGTTATGGAATATCCTTCACACCTATCAAATTACGTGCATGAAAGTTTCCAATGCCTTTATTCACTACATTTTATAGAAGCATCAAATAGGGTGCCTACAATTATGACGTCCCACAAAAACGTGCTTCCTATGATGTTTCAGTAACTATCCACACTTTTTTTGCAAAGATCCCATAATGGAAATTTAAAATAATGAATTTCTATACATAATACATTTAGGAAATAGCCCAAACTACTCCCCATTTGGTACAAGTTGGGATTGGCTTGGGAAGGATTGTTGGTAAAGGGGAAAATGATTTAATTAGACACTAGTTGGTTGCTGTTGGTTTTAGTTCCAAGCTTATATGCCTTCTATCCCTTCACATGTTTTCTATCCCTTTGCCATTACTTCTTCCACAACCACTTTTACTCCCTTAACTTCACTCATGCACTTGTTTAGGTATTCTCACATTTTTTCTCTTATTTTATTTTATTTTATTCATATTTATTATTATTTTGTTTTGTTTTATTATTATTATTTCATTTTATTATTCTTATTTCATTTTATTATTCAAATTATTTTTTAATTCTATAATAATAATTATTAATTTCATAATCAAAGATTTAATACGATAACAGGTTAAATGCATTTTCTCGCACAATGACACCCAAATTCGGCATGGATTTCCTATAGGAACCTATGAAATGAAATTACTTAGATAAATATGAATATCAGCAATAATGTTACTCCAGATAAAACAAAAATATAGAGAAATGACTGCAATATGAAATTATAATGACTTAGCTGCTTGAAGGAGGAAACCTCTAAATCATGCAATAATACTCAAGTTATCAATATGATTATAATATCCTACTTTCTAGATCATCTATCTATACTGTGTAAATCCCCAAAGATGACCCAATAAGCATATGAAAGAATAATTAAATATGATATGATATGACATGATAAGAGTTTATGTTAGCCATAAGTCATCTATCCATATCTCGATATATGACCTAGGGTTAAGGGTGTAACATGCCCCTCCCATTCAAAGAGACATTATCCTCAATGTTGGTAATCTTTGGATTATTCTCTTGGAATACTGCAACTTCTCATTTTTCACCTTTAATGTCTAAATTCTTCTATTTGATCAGATGCTCGGTGATGAACCTTTTCCTCAACTTCTTAGTATATGTTTGTAGGATTCCTTCAGGGTCCAAGATGGTGTGTACATCTTCATCAAGATCTAGAAATATTTATTGAGAAGGCACCTTCTACCAAATGACCTTATTTAGTTAAGAAATACGGAAAACTAGATGTATTTTACTTGACTAGGGATGCTCCAGTTTATATGCCACACTGCTAGTTTTTTGCAACACTTGATAAGCCCCATAGTATTTGGGTGAAATATTGTTATATTTATTCTATTATTTCACACATAATTTATTATTTGGATGAAATTATACACAAAAATAACTCTCCAACTTCAAATCTCTTTTCACTATCATGTTGATGATATTGTTGCTTTATGCGATTTTGTGCCATGACCAAGTTATCTTGTAAGCTAGAGAGAACATCCTATTAGTGATGAATGTGATCTTAAATTTCTATTACTTTAGGTTGGACCCTTAATTTATAACTGAGGGATGGTGGATGGTAACTATATAATGTTAGGAATAGATAAATTAAGTGGTATACCACCATTTTGCAAGTGTTAGCCACTTAACCCACCTCCCCTACTTATATTAAGTAAACTATCTTATATAGCCCTCCAAACATGTGTTTACCACCTTATCTTTTCCATCAGGTTGGGGATGATATGATGAACTATGAGCCAATTCAGTACCCATACATGAGAATAAATCAGTCCAAATATTTCTAGTAAATATCGGATCACGATCACTTACTATAATGTTGGGTGTTCCATGTATCTTTTGAACTGTATTCATAAAATATATGGAAAAAATAATTGATGTAAATAGATGTGATAAAGAAAAAAATGAGAATACTTGGTGAGTCTATCCAAAACCACCATAATTACACTTTTCCCTTCATATTTTGGAAATCATATTATGAAATCCATATAAACCTCTTCCCACTACTCACTAAGGTTTCAAAATTCCTGGAGACTTAATAGTTTCACCCTTGTTACACTGATACACTAAGAATTATAATACAAAATTTTGGAAATATTCTTTCAACACTTCCTAAAATAAATATTTTTTTATTCTATGATATATTTTTATGAATCTAGAATGGCTACCCACTAGAAAAGTATGGAGTACTGATTGAACCTAAATTTAAGGGTAGAGTTTTTTCATAAGTATAACCAGTCATTATACATCCCCCTTCCATAATTGTTTTTTGAAGTGCTAAAATATTGTTGGAGATTATGAATGAGAGTTTGGGTCTTTATCATTCCACCATTTGGATCTTGTCTTATCTACCGAATATACCTATAATATAGATGTGACATATAACAATACTTTTGTGTACTCGTCTCTCCTAGATAGTGCATCATCTACCACATGTTATTTTTCATTTCTTGTAAATGATCTAAAATTCATATCCCAACATATTATTGACCCATTTATATTGTTTTAAAATTATATTCTTTTTTCCAAGAAGTATTTCAATTTTTTGAGATATGTCTTTACCTTGAAATGACGACCCATTTGATATGCTCTCCACTATTTGAGTGCATGAAGAATAGCCATTATTTCCTTCTCATAATTTGGTTTTGATAGGTTTTTAAGTTTTATTTGAATGATCTTTAATATTATGGGGTAACCCTCTTATAAAATTATTGCACTAATGTCATACCATAAAGCATCACATTCAAAAATCAAGGTTTTCGAGAAATTTAGGATAACCAAAACTAGAGTGGTATACATGGTATTTAATAGTGATTTAAATGCATGTATTTCTTCCTCATTCAAATTAAAATAATACTTTATTCAAAAAATTTATGAGTGGTTTTGTATTTCTACCATAATTCTTCATAATTCTGTGATAATAACTCATGATCCCTAAGAATCCCCTAAGGTTTTTGAGGGTGTTATGATTCTACCAATCTACCATGACCTGGATCTTATAAGGATTCAAATTTACACCTTCATGATACATGATATGACCCATGTATTATACCTCCTTTAATCTAAATACACACTTGAAGGGCTTGGCATTAAGGTATTGTTGTTCAACAACATCCAAAACCTTATTGACATTATGCAAATGTTCCTCCCATGATTTATATAGATTACATATCATCAAAGAATATAAAGAAGAACTTCCACTTGAAATAAATCAAATATTGAATTCATAAAACTATGGAAATTAGATGATGCATTTGTATGGCCAAAGGAATTACTAGAATTTAAAGTGGCCCTCATGTGTCATAAATGCTTTTTGTCTTCATCACAAATTCTAATTTGATGATATCCTGATTGAAAATATAATTTGTAAAATAAACAACACCATGTAACTCATCTAATAATATTAATAACATGAATAGGATATTATCTTTCACTATGTATTTGTTGAGATCCTTTTATTCAGGAAACGTGATAACCTCCATCCTTTTTTGGTACCTTCACTACTAGAGAAGAGTGGGAACTCTAAAAATGGAAAATAATACAAGCTTCCAACATCTCATGTACCATATTTTGAATTTCAATCTTCTATAGATAAGGGTACTGTAAGGCTAAATGTTAGGTGGTTGGAATCTTAGTAACCTAGTTGGATAGTATGATCATTATCTCTTTTGGGGGAAAACCTTTCTACATATACCCAAAAACAACTAAGTTCTCATTACTAATTTCTTCTAGATTATGGTATAGGTTTTCTTTATGTTTAGCTTCTTACAGAGATATCGGTATATGCAAAAAAATCATATTCACCTTCTTAAGACATATTTTGCATTGATGAATAATTACTTCCCTATTGTGTTTTTTTCTCTATCCCATAACAACTCAAAATTTCTCCTTCAAAACGGAACTAGCTGAACAAATCCTTGAGTTCATCTCAAAGTTCCCCCAAAGTAGTGAGCCATTATTAGAATGCCGAACATAATCTTTTATCCTCATTGAAATTGCATACATGGGGCACTCTGCAAGTAATCTCCTCTAGATAAATTAATCTTATGGGAATTTCCTGAACAAGAACTCTACTCCATATGCAACCCTGACTTGAACTTTAGGGGCTTTTTGGCCTTGATAAATGAAGAATTTAAGTGTATGGATTAACTTATGATTGATGGATGTGATACTTCCATAGGTCAATTAATATTTTCACAATTTGTATTATTCAACAAAACCACAAACCGAGTGTTGTGAGGGTTGACCTAGAATGAAATGGCAATATATATTTTTGAGATTCTTCAAACATCTTATTAGAAAACAATTTATTTGTTGTCAGTTGCTTCCTCCTCATCTGATTCTTCATAAAATGCCCCTATTATAGCATAATCCATTTAGGAAAAATTTAGTTATTTTCTCCACGTACTATCACAACGTACAAGTATTTTACTTGTTCATCTTCAATTTATTGAGATAGGATGTATAGTGTATGTTAGGGAAAGGATGGTGGTTTAGATTCAGGAATTCCTTATGATTAGTGATATCCCTTCATTTTACCATATCTCTTTCCTCAA
>CM034152.1:456044000-456065143 GCA_019776745.2 Taxus chinensis | reverse complement strand
TCCTTGCCTTTTAACTTGGATTTTCTTGATTCTGCACTCCTATTTTCTTTGGATCTTGTGTCCTTGCCTTCTTGATTTGGTTATTTTTCTTGGATCATGGCACTCCTATTTTCATTAGTTGATAAAATAATTTTTGATGTTTTTTTTTGCACTTTTGATATCACTCCATTGACATTATCCTTCTAGGGAGGTATTCTGGTGAAGCCAACTGTTAGTTATTCTTTATTTTTATGATCGATCACTAGATTCAAACCACAGTACACACCAAAATTATTCAACATTCTATGAGTTTATTTATCCAAGCTTCTTGGGATGCCTTGCATAGGATTTTTTCTCTCTCTAATTTTTTATTACTAGTTTTGGGTATCTTGTGGTGTTCCATATTTCCCATTTACTATACATGATTACCTTATCAGGACTAGTTTCTGAGACTCATACTTTGGATATGCTATTTTTATTTTGGGCCCCTATATTTATTTGAGTGGGGGTGTTAGAGTAGGTATTTACCTTAGCTCATGTTCACCTAGGTACTTTATTTACCTTCTATTTTATTTATCCTCACCCACTTATGTGTGGATATTTATTTTATCTTATTTAGATATTAGGAAGATATTATCTAGTTGTTATGACTAGTTATTTCCCTGATTTATGACTTATCTATGGCCTTGAATGGTTCTTAGATTGATCTTCCTTATCATAAAAATGCATTATAGAAAAAATTATGATCTCAATAATGACCTTGGTGGAACTAATAGGAAGTATATAGTAACAAGGTCAATAATTAGCTATTGTGTGGGATTCCCCAAGCATGATTTAAAAAGGGATAATACAATGATAAAATAAATTATACTTTTATCACAAAAGGGTTTAATGTTGATGTGATACAAGTAAATAAACTATAGGAGTTGAGATACATGAAGCATAACTAACTTGAGGAGAAAAAATGATATTATTGACCATTGGTATTCCTTATTTAGAGGACTCGTAGCTAATGGATGGGTGTTTGTGAAGAGGTATCGAAGGTATTACCATGAAAATCACAAACTAAAAGTCAAAATATGTGGGAGTATAGATCATAAAGATGGAAATAATATATGAAAGGTAAAAATGCATAATTACATTAAAAATTTATAAGTTTGGTTAAATTAGGTTATAAATATATGTATCTTTGTAGATAGTACTAGCCAAAAAAATATTAACTAAACTAATAGTCATAATAGGAAATATAAGGATGTAATGTAACTTTGATCACCCAAATCAAATGGTGTTAGTAAGGAAAAATATCATTTGAACTAATAATCCCATGATCATGATAATGATGAAAGGTATTATTTAGTAAAAAGTATCAAATGAACTAATAGGCCTATAGGATGTTAAGGGGTCACTTTGAATGTTAGGATCAATGAATTATAAATTTATATGATCATAAAATATGTAAGGGACTAGCTAGGAGACTTGGAATCAATGTAATTGATAAACTTGTGAATGTAATATAATAAAGGATCTAAGGAACTAGCTAGGAGGTAAGAGATCAACCTAAATATTTGACATGTGAAACTAAAGAATAATAAAGGAATCATGCAATAGAATAAATATTAACCACTAATTGACCTTTAAAAATATGAGTTAATAAAATGTGTAAAAAATTTAATTATAGTATACTATAAGAAGAAAAACTAAATTTATTATTGCATTAATACAAAATCATAATAAAACATGTTAAATTAAAAAATATGATAGAACATATCTAACTAGGTACAACAAAGGAAGAGAATAAAACTATGTATAAGAAAGGATAAATAATTGAGTGAGATAAGATAATATAGAGATACATGATAAGAGGAGAGTGTAATTAGTAGTAGTGAGATGTAAGGTAGAGTACATAAGGGTAAGTGCAGGAAGTTGATGGATAAATATAGGGTCATCCATGGACATCATATTACAAAAAACAGTGAAAATCTCAACTTGTAAGGATTATTAGCTATACGTACACTCAAAATTAGAAAAATTTATATAAATATGAATTGTAGCATTCAGAATCTAGTTTCTAAAATACTAACTTTTTTTAAAAATGGACAAGTTTAGCTATATTAAACACTTAAAATTATATGACTTAGTTTTTTTATTTGAAAAAACTTATAAGATTGTAGTATGTTTGCCCGCATTTTGGATGACCAAATCTTGTTTTTTTTTTCCTTTGGTGAAATGTTAGATGTATTTGTCTATCTTGGGATGGATTTTATTTTGTATTTTTTTGAGAAATTTTTTTTTTAATGATTTTTTTCGTGAAAGTGGTATGAAAATATTTAGAAAATGGAGTGCTTTCCGTTTGCCCGCCATAACTATATCAAAAAATATCGAAATCAAATGTATTTTTTTTAACGTGTATAGAATTTTTCCACACTCGGGATGGTATAAGTTTTATCACATTTTAATAAGCGAAACAAAATTTACAGTTGTAAACGTAGACATGAACATTCACGGGGAAAAGATGTCTTAAAGATCTATTATTAGTAAAAAATTATAAAATGATATTTATCTTATTCTATTCACTTTAAAATCAATATTTCTACGAAGCTAACAGTCTCCCCTACGTGATGGAACCATATTTGTGAAATGTTTTTAGTTTTTTAGCATGGTTAAAGTCTTTGGAAGAGCAAATTTGAGATTTTTGACCTTTTACACTTCATAATGACCTTCCATAGCTTTGGTTGGGGAATAACAAATATTTCCTGAGGCTTAGGTTCAGCAGATAGATCCGTATCGTGGTTTATAAAGTGCAATCGTGGTTTTTTTAACACAAACCGTGAGTGCGCTTTATAAATCACGATCACGCTTTATAAAGCGTGCTCATAGTTCATAAATCATATTTACAAGCATCCCAATGTCTAAATTACCATGTGATTTTTACTCTCTGACCTTACCGTAGGAATTAATGTGAAATTCTATCTTTTTTTACATGTTTTTCTTATCGTCAAAAGCAAAACATCATGGGAGACAAGAAATGAAGTCGAAAATGGAAGTCATTAAGTAAAAAAAAACCAAACGAATTAGAGGCCAACAAAATTTAAAATGTTGAGAAAATGCGAAAACTTCGTGAATCAAGATGAGGTTCATCTTCAACCCAAACTATTGTAAGAAATGAAGAACCAGGTAATGTTTTTACTGTCAATGTTGAAGTTGAATTAAATAATCGTGATGAAGATGTTTTTATTGTCAATGTTGAAGAAGAATTAAATACTCATGATGTAGCAAATGTTGAAATTGAAGGAGATAATGAAAATGTGAATAAGGAAATTCATGTTCGAACTGTAGATAGGTAAAATTTGACAAAAACACCTCCTAGGATTTTACGTAAGAAACCTAATTTTTTATTGAAATTGATGAAAGAATTTTGAAGCCAATGTTTGACAAAATTCTTGAACAACAAATCAGAAGAAAAGCCACTGAAATTTGGGATAATCATTTTGAAATTTTAAATGATTCCCAAAGATGTCAGTTGTTGGTTAGTTTGATGAAATTGATTAAAATGAGACCTAAATTAAACACCTTAGGATTGACAACATCTAATATACGTGGTCAAACCTCTACAATTGTTGATAACCTTCATGATGCATATCACACTGTTGGTGTCAAGAGATGCACTAGGGATAGTAATATTGTGTGTCGTGTACTTGCTTCCAGTGTTGTAAGTGAATCAATAAAAAAATAACATTTGATTACGCAAATAAGTCGAATGTTGCAAGTTAATTTAAAAACTCTAATGAAAGCAATTGAAAGACGTAATATCCTTCAATCACTCAATAACGCTGATTTTTGGGCATTTTCTGCTAGAGCACCACGTAAGGAAAAAATTAATTCTGATGTTATAAGAGAAGTTGCTATTAAATTTTGGTATGATAACACTAGAGTTTTACCTAATACAAGAGATGTTATAAAATGGAGAGTTAGTTCTACTAATCGTGAACCACATCCAAAGCATTTCTTAGATATGACTCAAACTCAATTTTTTCATAAGTTTGAACAAGAGAATCTAGAATTTAAAATTAGTCAACATTTTTTTGAAATGTTGAAACCATTCTATGTGAAATTAACCACGCTCGCACCACTTCTGTTGTAAGGCAACATGTTTGAATTTGTGATGCATTATGCTAAATTTTTACGTATTTGTTCTAATTTTCATTCTGAAACTATGTTATCGAAATGTGGTGTTCAAGTTCCACCAATATCTTCCAAGGATTTCATTCCTACTATATGTTATGAAAAAGAATTTGGACAATTTTTGTATAGTCAAGATTGTTTAGATGGAAGTTGTAGTACATGCGGCAGATTACCTAAATTAGAAACTTGTATCCATGAGAAAATAAAAGGTATAATAGGACATAATTTAGTTGAGTTTAATAAATATAAATCAGTTGCATACTAGTTGAAAGATGGAAAAGAGTCTAAACGAGGTGAGCTAGTTACAGAACAAATGCCCATTTTCTAATTTTTGAGAAAATTTAAGGATGAAATTGTTTATGAGTATGCTACGCATACACATAGAGCTTGATGGTTGGATGAACAATTCAAACTATGCAAAGACACATTTCCTATTGGTACTATTGTTTCAGTGGTCGATTTTGCAGAGAATTACACATTGCAACCACAAATGGAGGTTTAATCGTAATATTACAACTGAGTACAAGTTGCCATTTTTATGCATATAACATTTCTACATTCTCCTGACATTACAGAGAATGATCGAAATTTTTTAAGAGAGTACCACTTTTATATCAGTGATGATCGTACTCATTCTACTAAATTTGTGCAAGGGTGTTTCCAATTATTTTATGGAAACTTGTCTGATAGGGACATCCACTTCAAACAACATTATATATGGTCAGATAATTACATGTCTTAGTTTAAGAATGCATGAATGTTTTATTAGATGAGCAGAATGCACGTCAAGATAGGTGTGCAACATATTTGGAGTTTCACTGAGGCTAGACATGGAAAAGGAGAGCATGATGGTGCAGGGGCATGTGTGAAAAGAGCTCTTGTAAGAGAAGAGTTGAAGTACAAAGATGGTGTTAAATTAAAAGATACAAAGAGCATATTGGAATGGTGTATTGACAACATGGCCCGAGGTTCTCAAGAAAATTCCACAGTTTGTAGATATTTTTGGTTGATAGCGGAACAAAAAATTGCTAACTATGAGGATTGTATGACACTCACTGGGTCCAGTGATATGCACTCATTTTGTAGCTCAGACATTACTTCGTGGGCTATATGGACAAGAAATTTGACATGCTTTTGTGCATCTTGTATCAAATTTGTCACTGCTGAGTGTGATTCACAAGAATGGGTGGATGGATGGATTTGTAGGCCTCTAACTCCGCTTCCTATTTATCAACCTCCACAAGCATTATGACTTGTTTCTACAGATGAAGTTGCAATATTCAAGGACTTTGACGAAATTTTGATTTTGTAGGACATGTGTTTGCAATAATTGCGACAGAAGACAATGAAGAAGGAACAGACTATTTCTTATGTCGTTGCATTGAGCAAAGAAAGAAGTTGACTTCTCCTATTATAGATGGTGAAGATATTGAGTATCCTACAGGGTCAGTGGTAGTTACTGGAACTTGGATTTGACGGTATCCATTAAAAACTCCTCTGTTTGGGTGTTTGAAGACTTTGAGACACACAAGAAAATACTCTTATATTTGCATCTAGTTCTAGCGAAAAATATTCAGCTGTATAGATATCGAGGAAGGCCTAATAACAAGATTCTTTGGAAGGTTCGAGAGTCAGATCATGAAGTAATATTGTCTGCTGTTCAGAGTAGATCCGATCCTGATGGTTCATTGGAATGAATTTACACTGCTCATTTCTGGTATATATAATTTCTTTGATATATATATAAATTTGTTAGTTTAAAGATCTAGATTTAAGTTTGACTATATTTTATTTTAAATTTGTGTATTTTGTATATATCTGATAGTATATGGTTTTGATTTGAAACTTAAATTTCTTTGACTAACACTTTTACGTTTAGGTTGGTGGTGCCAGAAAAGATTTCACCTTCACGTGGTTGGCACTGTTAGTAGAGAATTTTAAATTCTTGAAGCTAAGAGAAGCTTTCATTGTTTTAAAAAGTTATAAATTTTGAAAATGTTGTAAATTTTGAAAAAGTTAGTAAATTTTGAAAATGTTGTAAATTTTGAAAATGTTGTAAATTTTGAAAATGTTGTAAATTTTGACAAAGTTGTAAATTTTGAAAATGTTGTAAATTTTGAAAAAGTTGTAAATTTTGAAAACGACTCCTCCCCAAGTGTTTACAAGACCATACCTACGTGTGTGCACCGATCTGGGAAGGAAAAATATTAGAGAGGATATTGTATAGGGTCCCTACACTAAGGTGTTAGATCAGACGAGATGTCTCTCGGTGCCACAAAGTCTGAGTAGTCACCCATTGAAGTTGAACGATATTTTGGTCTTAGGGTTCTTAAGGGACTACACTTGAACGAAGTAGCCCGGAAGCAACGACCTTGTTACACACCAAAACACCACCTCCTCTAGCATTCACCTGGCTACCTAGATGTGTCGACACAATCGATTCGGTGCCACGACCCACCGTTTGTAAAATATAGTGTTTGACAACCTTACACTGCCTTAAATTGCACTATTTCACACATTTGTAAACAATAGGCCAGCGAGAGCACCGAAATGAGAAGGAAAAAATTGATAGAGGCTATTGTAGAGGGTCCCTACACCAAGGTTTCAAATCAGATGAGGCATCTCTAGGTGCCACAGAGTCTGAGGAGTCACCCGTCAAAGTTAAACAATATTTTGGTCTCAGGGATCTTAACGGACTACGCTCGAATGAAGTAGCCCGGAAGTAATGACATTATTGTGCACTGAAACACCACTTCCTCTAGCATTCACCTGGCCACCCAGACATGTCAGTGACTGTTTGAAAAATATAGCATTTGACAACCTTACACTGGCTCAAACTGCACTATTTCACGCGTTTACAAACAATAGGGCAGCGAGAGCACCAAAATGAGATGGAAAAAACTGAGAGAGGATATTGTAGAGGGTCCCTACGCTGAGGTTTCAAATTAGATGAGGCATCTCTAGGTACCATGGTGTCCGAGGAGTCACCCGTCAAAGTTGAACGATATTTTGGTCTCTGGGCTCTTAAGGGACTACCCCCGAACGAGGTAGCCCAAAAGCAATGACCTTTTCACGCAGTGAAAAACCACCTCCTCTAGCATTCACCTAGCCACCCAGACATGTCAGCGTAGTTGGTTTGGTGCCATGACCCATCATTTGTAAAATATAGCATTTGACAACCTTACGCTGGCTCAAACTGTACTATTTCATGCATTTACAAATAATAGGGCAGCGAGAGCACCGAAATGAGAAGGAAAAAACTGAGAGAGGCTATTATAGAGGGTCCCTACACTGAGATTTTAGAATAGATGAGGTATCTCTAGGTGCCATGAAGTGTGAGTAGTCACCCGTCAAAGTTGAATGATATTTTTGTCTTAGAGTAAGGGACTACACCCAAACGAAGTAGCCCGGAAGAAACGACCTTGTCATGCACTGAAAAACCAACTCCTCTAGCATTCACCTAGCCACCTGGCCATTTTGGTGCATTCCATTTAGTGCCACGACCCACTGTTTGTAAAATATAGTTTTTGACAACCTTACACTGGCTCAAACTGCAATATTTTGTGTGTTTGCAAACAATAGGGCAGTGGAGCACCAAAATGAGAAGGAAAAAACCAAGAGAGGCTACTATAGTGGGTCCCTATGCCAAGGTTTTGGATCAGGTGAGGCATCTCTAGGTGCCATGGAGTCTGAGTAGTCACCTATCGAATTTGAACGATATTTTGGTCTCAGGGCTCTTAAGGGACTACGTCTGAACAAAGTATCCCGGAAGCAATGACCTCATCACACACTGAAACACCACCTCCTCTAGCATTCACCTAGCCACCTAGACATGTTAGCATAGTTGGTTCGGTGCCATGACCCACCATTTACAAAATATAGTGTTTGATAACCATACATTAGCTCAAACTGCACTATTTCACATGTTTGCAAATAATAGGGCAGCGAGCACCAAAATGAGAAGGAAAAAACTGAGAGAGGGTATTATATAGGGTCCCTATGCCAAGGTGTTAGATTATATGAGGTGTCTCTAGGTGCCACGGAGTCTGAGTTGTCATCCGTCGAAGTTGAACGATATTTTTGTCTCAGGGATCTTAAGGGACTACGCTTGAACGAAGTACTCCGGAAGCAACGACCTTGTCACGCACCAAAAAACCACCTCCTCTAGCGTTCACCTAGCCACCAAGACATGTCAATGTATTCCATTTGGTTCCACGACCCACTTTTTGCAAAATATAGCATTTGATAACCTTACACTGGCTCAAACTGCACTATTTCATGCGTTTGCAAACAATAGGGCAGCAAGAGCACCGATATGAGAAGGAAAAAACTGAGAGAGGATATTGTAGGGGGTCCCTACACCGAGGTTTTGGATCAGAAGAGGAATTTCTAGGCACCACGGAGTCTGAGTAGTCACCCATCAAAGTTAAATGATATTTTGGTCTAAGGGATCTTAAGGGACTACGCCCAAATGAAGTAGCCCAGAAGCAACAACCTTGTCGTGCACCTAAAAAATGCCTCTTATAGCATTCACCTAGCCACTCGAATGTGTCGGTGTAGTCTGTTTGGTGCCACGACCCACCATCCACAAAATATAGTGTTTGACAACCTTACACTGGCTCCAACTACACTATTTTACGCGTTTGCAAACAATAGGGCAGTGAGAGCACCAAAATGAAAAGGAAAAAACTGAGAGAGGCTATTATAGAGGGTCCCTATGCCAAGGTGTTGGATCAGATGAGGCATCTCTAGGTGCCACGGAGTCTGAGTTGTCACCCGTCGAAGTTGAACGATGTTTTTATCTCAGGGCTCTTAAAGGACTACACCCGAATGAAGTAGCCCGGAAGCAACGACCTTGTTGTGCACAAAAACACTACCTCCTCTAGTGTTCACCTGGCCACCTAGACATGTCGACGCAGTCCGTTAGGTGCCACGACCCACCGTTTGCAAAATATAGCATTTGACAACCTTACACTAGCTCAAATTGTATTATTTCGTGCATTTGCAAACAATAGGGCATCGAGAGAACCGATATGAGAAGGAAAAAACTGATATAGGCTATTGTAGAGGGTCCCTACATAGAGGTTTCAGATTAGACGAGGCATCTCTAGGTGCCACGGAGTTTGAGTAGTCACTCGTCAAAGTTGAACAATATTTTGGTCTTAGGGCTCTTAAGGGACTACGCCCGAACGAAGTAGCCTGGAAGCAACGATCTTGTCACGCACTGAAACACCAGCTCCTCTAGCATTCACCTAGCCACCCAGACATGTCAACATAGTCTGTTTGGTACCATGACCCACCATTTGTAAAATATAGCATTTCAAAACCTTACACTGGCTCCAACTGCACTATTTCACACGTTTGCAAACAATAGGGCAGCAAGAGCACCGAAATGAGAAGGAAAAAACTGAGAGATAATTTTGTAGAGGGTCCCTACATTGAGGTGTTGGATCAGACAAGGCCTCTCTAGGTGCCATGGAGTCCTAGTAGTCACCCGTCGAAGTTGAACGATATTTTTCTCTCAGGGCTCTTAAGGGACTACACCTGAATGAAGTAGCCTGGAAGAAACGACCTTATCACACACCAAAACACCACCTCCTCTAGCATTCACCTAGCCACCCAGATGTTTTGGTGCAATCTGTTCAGTGCCATGACCCATTGTTTACAAAATATAGCATTTAACAACTTTACACTGGCTCCAACTACACTATTTCACGTGTTTTCAAACAATAAGGCAGCGAGAGCACCGATATGAGAAGTAAAAAACTTAGAGAGGCTATTGTAGAGGGTCCCTACACTCAGGCTTTGGATTAGACGAGGCATCTCTAGGTGCCATGGAGTCTGAGTAGTCACCTGTCAAAGTTGAATGATATTTTGGTCTCAGGGCTCTAAAGGGACTACGCTTGAACGAAGTATCCCGGAAGCAACGAACTTGTCATGCACCAGAACACCACCTCCTCTAGTGTTCACTTGGCCACCCGAATGTGCTGGCATAGTCAGTTCAGTGCCACATCATCTTGAGGCATGACTTCTCACTCCTTGCCTTCGTTGATTTCCTAGGACTCAAAACATTGAATGTCACTTGTTTACCTTCCATCTCTCTTGTTCTCTTTGGACTTGCCTTTGTCCTCTTAGGTGCTTCATCACTATCCTTTCTTTTCTCTCTTGAGCTATGTTGTTGTGGTGATCTCTCTCCATCCTCTACTACCCTAGCTATGTGCTTCCATGCTCATTATTTTTTCATTGTAATAGGATTCTTCATCACAGATCACTACACAAAATTAGGACTATAAGTAAATCATCAAACAATTAAGGGAACACATGTGTGAGGACCTTTTATTCATAAGTTTCATCATTGATTGCATGAGATTAATCATCTTTTCCTCAAATTGAAGCAATTTCTCCCATCTAAAACTTTAATCCCCTAGTCCATCAAGCAAAATCAAGCATTCATACTGCAAATAAGGACATATAACCATTGGGTGAGCATGATCCTTGAAAAAGGGAACATGATCTATTTCTTGAGATTATCTCTTTGTTTAGATTGTTCTTGGTCATATTTTTGAAAATCAATAGGAATAGAGTTGAGATCAAGAAATAGAAATTCCATTGGGAAAATAATCTCCCATTTACGAGTGAGATGAATAATTTTGATTCTCATTCCTTGGTGAGCTCAGGTGTGTTTTCATCTGACTCAAAGAACTTGTATGACATTTTGTCCCATACCATCACATAGAGGTTTGATGCTCTAAAAGAAGCCATTTCTAATTTTGAATCCCATGAGGAGAATGTATCAAAATTTTTGGAAGATCTTGGCACAAGAATGCATGAGCTTGGTACTCCTCTCAGGGAGAATAATTCCACATGAAGAATCTTCAGGATTCAAATTTTAAGAATTGATTCAGGAAAATATTTGTGACCCTTTCCTTCAATAGTCAATACTTTAGAAGCCCTTATAGAGATCATAGGTTATATCTCTAGAATCCTATGAAGAGTTAAATGAAAAATATTTTAGTCAATGTGGAAATATAAATTCCATTCCTAAGAATTGACTCAACACATTGGAGCATGTGAACATCTTGGAAGATGAGAAAGTTTCATTTGTAGTTTCTAGATTCAACAAGATAGTCTATGGAAAATCCGAGCATCATTCAAGATCTTCCATGGAGGAAGATATGAGTTGATTCTTCATTAGAGGAGGATTCTTCATGTGATGGGTGGAACCTAAGAATACTAATAAGGGCTTACTTTCAAAATTTTACCCTTTTCAACTTGGGACATCAGAATGCACTACCACATGAAATCTCTCCCTTTCGTCACTTAAGGCTTGTAACATTCTCACTAGGTATTCAATTCCTCAGCACCCCAACTTGATTATGTTGCCCCCTCTCATTAATACTTAACCCCTTCACACATTATCACCCCTTTAAGTACCTTTGTCTCTTAAGGCTTGTAACCCTAGACCCTGTCATGCCATGTAACCCGAGTTAATCCAGAATGTCCTCAAGGATGAGTCAGAAGGTGAGTTAGCTAGGTTAATGTTAAGAGGTGAGTATAAACATACACTTAGCTATTTTTTTAATCCCTTTTTAATATTTCCTTTTCCTTCATTGCTACTAGTATTTAGTTATGCTAGTAAATTTTCAAGAAACCCTATTGCAAAAATCACATTTTTTCTCAAGTCTCCTTCATTTTTGCTCCATTTCCCCTATGATTTTTCCCGTAACTTCTACTCATGAACTCCTTAAAGATGATCTAAAAATATTTTCCATGGGTGCCCTAATTTTTTATAGCATCCCATTTAAAATTTCAGAGAGAAAACTTGCCTTTTTAGGTCCTTGCAATTCTAGAGATCGAAAACACTTGAAATTGAAGAGGAAACCAATAATGAAAAATACCTAATCTAATGAAAAAATTTCATCTCAATCCAAATACAAGAAGACAATAATTAAATATTTATTATTAAATTTGCATATGAGCCTTACTAAAAATAATAAGTTTTGATAACAAAGAAAAAAAATTGAAACCTCTGTGTAATCTTCAATTCTAGAAATATGAAAAGTGTAAACTTGAAAATACGGAAAATTGTAAAATATTCAATGTTGCAACATAAGTAACATTAAATATTCATATATAGTTTAATATGAACTCTACCTCACTTATTTCTATCAATTCTCACATTAGTTGATATGCAACAGATTGAGTGTTAGCTTTAAAAAAAGAAGTAATTGTAGCTAAATTTTTCCCTTTTGTAGTTCACCTAGCATGGTTTTGCTTAATGGAATAGGTTTTCTTAACAATTGTACATGTAGTGATCCAAGACATGGTTTTTTAATTTTAAATTAAACATATATATCTAGAACTAATTTAAATGGTTATGAAAACATACATAGAAGGATATTATACATGCAATGAAATTAAATCAAACATATAGTTCAGATTTATCATTATGAAAACCAACACACATGGATATATAAGAATCAAACAAAGTGTGCTCTAGACACACATCTCTAAAAATATATGTAAGTTCATAATGTATGTGTACATCTCGAACTAAGTGTGTCATAATGTATATAAGACCACATGCAGTCACAAAAGACTATATATATACAAGGGACTATATGAAGAAACATGTTCACTAGGACTAGATGGCCCATATATATATCTTTGTACATCCAGGTGGACTATGAATCTAGTCATGAAACATCTTCCCTCTCTTCACCCTGCTAGAAGTAGCACGTCCATGACCTGGGGATGTAGTGGAGGGAGATGCCACTATGGATTTCATCTGTGTGGTCCTAGGTGTCTCTAAACATGTCTGCAACCTAACCTGCACATTCATAAACAATAATTTTTTATGGTACCCAAAATTTTAAAATACATTCAAAGTTTAGAAACTTGAACAATTTAGTTAAAATGCATGTGAAATCTTACCGCAATGTCATGATCCCTATCAATTTGTTTTTGACGCATTTCAGGGACAACAATAGACTCATGAGGGGTAAGCTACATAAAATAATTGATTTTCAAATTAAATATTTCACATACATACAAAAATTGATATTGTAGATTTAAGTATAAGAAATAAATGACCTCCAAAATTTACAAATTTGAAAATTGTACCTCAATTAGTGGATCTACAGATGCTATGGCAGTATCTAACAGTAGCCTCACAGTCTGCATATATGGAGAGTCTCTCTAGCAGTCATAAGCTATACAAAAAAATGTACAAATCAATATTAAAATCTACATGACTGTGCACTACATAATAGAGGTCCAAAGCATGTAATCCATGTGAAATTCCAGTAATTAGAAACAAAGTGTAAAGAGATTTACTAACCTGTGTAAAAATCATGTGAGGTGTGTCAATAGCCTTAGTTTCTAGAGCAGATGATGACCTGTCAGGCTCCTGTGTATAAAAGACAAACATATTAATATGTCCAACATACACATGAAACATTATAATAATAATATAGTGTAATCAAATGAAATTAAAAATGTAAGTTTGTACAACTTGAAACTTACATTTGAAACACACCCGGCTACAATAGCTAGCATGTCGACGCTAGATGTTTCCTTCACTAGTTCTTTCTATTTAAAATAAAATAAAAATTTAGTTTTTTGCATGTATGTACATGACGTACAGTCAAATACATATATATTAAAATCTTAAACATGTGAATTAAACTAAATTGTATGTATATATATATATATATATATATATATATATATATTATTTATATTTATTTGAAATTTACCTGTGAAAAACCAATATTAGTGACACCGGTTCCAAAAACATTCCCCAGCATCTCATCTATAAAAATAAATCCTATGAACCAGCAAATGATGTCTCACCAGCCCAGTGCGATGGACACCACATGATCCAATGGTGTGGTGGTTTACATTTTTTGTTTTTTCCCCTCTACCAGCCCTCTGTTTTTTGATTTCCCCCCCGTGATAGAACTGCGGTCCCATTCCCAGCGGATCTGAACACCACAACTAACCAAATGTAATCTAGTTCCACTATGTTGGGTTTAGAGTGGTTTAGTGAAAGCCCGAAATAATGAACCCAGCGTATAACGAAGGCCCACAACCCCCGCCGATCCCTGAGTCCACCCCCCACTATAGGAGGGAAACAAAGGCAGTGGGGGGGGTTTTGGGGAATGGGTGTTATCATAGGTTGACCTAGTGTGCACCAGGTCTACTTTGTGCGAGCCAACTCCTGGCAAAAAATTTCAAAAAATAAAAAAGAATTCGGACCTCCAGTGAGCATAAACTTGCAATGAGAATTTCGTGCAAAAATAAAGAGAACCTAGGTTGGTGAAGTGGTGAGAAAAAATAAAACCAGGCACCAGCGGAGTAAAAAAAAGATTTTTGATGTGTTTATAGTTGGTGTTAGTTGCGTCCCTTTTTTTCTTTTGTGCGTACAAATGGATTGAGGACTGTTTGCAAAAGTAAGTAACTGGGGGCATTGGTTCTGAGGGTCAGTTTAATAATGCAAATGGTATTTTCCATTTTTTGTTTTTGTTCTTTTTTTTACGGGGGAAACCCTCATGGGATAGTTTATCACATTTACCGCACATAAGTCACCTCTAAAGGTATTCCATAATGTATTTGTTTGGTTGCAACTCGACTTTCCAATCAAGTTTTTAATGTATTGGCTAAAGTCATGTAGGATGATTTGTGGGCATGTTGTCTGATAGTCTGAATTAGTTCTCAATGCTAGTTTTATTTTCTGGATTCTTCAATGAGATGATATGTGTTATGTTGGCTCAGTGGGGACAGAAGGAGCCACCAAGAGGCAAAATCTATGTTTGGAGGAGGGGTTTGAGAATGTTCAGAGGGTTTTGAGGAATGTTTAGGGCTTTTGAGGAATGTTTTGATGGTTTGCATTTGAGTTCGATCTTTTCCGAGTCCCAACTGATTAAAACAATAAAATGCTAATAACATAAACAAACATTCAAAAAACCATGAAAATACAAAAAAAAACCTTTAAAAGCAAAAAAAAAAAAAACAAAAACCTAAATGAAAAAAAATGTAGTAAAATCGGGGCGTTACCCCTGTCCTTGGAGGCATGGGTGAATCCTGCGTTGAATATATCGTGATCTAGAATTTCTGATGAGAAAAATTTTGAGGTGTAGGTTTTAAAGCTCAAGTGAAAAACATGCTAGGAGAAAATCGTGTGGTTTGAAATGAAAAATGGGAAAAATGAAGGAGTCGCGAGACAGCTAATTTTTGGTTCAGAGTTCCCATGATCATGGTTATAAAATACGATCGCAGTTTTAGGTTGTTAATTGCAAACCTAAAATTCAGACACCGTGATCTCGATTCCTGAATTTAGGTTTTTATGTCCACGAAATTGTCCACAACTGTTGCATTTACCATAACTAGAAATATTGGTGGGGCATGATTTTAAAAAGAAGGGGTGGTTTTATGTTTGAGATGTCTTGTGGTAATTTGTTTGATATTAATGATTAAAAATTTTTAATTGGAATGTATTGGTGATGAGATATGGAAGGACTTTTATATTCACCAGGGATAGAATATGAGGAAGAAAGCATCCAATATGCTTGAAGATAAAAATATGATGAAAGTAAGAAGTGATTAATATTAAAATAATTAAGATAAACATTGAGAAGCGACTCCATAAAGAGTGAATATGGGAGAGAGGCATTATAGAAGCATTCCCCAAAATGTAAACTGTGAAGTGTGAGGCCCATTTTAGATTCCCTAAATGTGATAAAATGTGAGATAATGGATTATAGGGCTGGGTGTTTTAAGGTTTTTTAGACATCTACCCATTTCCTTGTCTGAATGGTATTTATGTAGGGGGCATTGAATAAAAATTAAGTGGTTGAATATCCATGGATGATTTAGAATGAGTAGAGTTAGAACCCTTATACTCTAAAACTATTGGTGTGAGAATTTACAAGAAGTCCAAATTTATTATTTTATTATGTCATGTGGTTGTGAACATAAACAGACTATCTAACACGATTACAAAACACATTCCCTTCCCTTGTAAAATAGAGAGATGTTTTACGGGACAAGTGGGAGGAAAGGATTCCCTAATTTTAAACCAAGATGTTATGTTAGGATTTTGCAAGAGGTAAATAAGTGGCCAATGAAGTTAGATCTAACTGAACAAAGAGGTAATGTGTGATGACCTAAGTGCTAGTAGAAGGCATGATATATTTGAATCATACAAGATCTTTATAGGATATTTGGGGGGGTTCTTATAAAAACCAATAAAAAATGTAGAGAATGGCCACAAATTTTTGGAGAAAATCTTGTTATGCGGTCTCATAAATATGGAGATAATTGGTATATGTAGAGTAATAGAGTCAACTACTTTCAAAATAATCAAGGGGAGGAATTAAACATAGGAAAATTATGTATTAGGTGTAACACATTAATTTTTTTAAGGGGAAGTGTGCATGAGTTTTTAATTACACATGTACATGAAATTGTTATTATGTTATGAAATATCATGAGAAAAAAATAAGATTTACGTATGGTTTTTCATTTTCATAACTTTTCATGTGAATTTATCAATATTAATTTTTCATATGGATCGGTGTTGTGTTATATTTTGTGTGGGGTTTTGATCAATATAATACATTCATAATAAAAATCCATGTTTTTGTAGGTATTCATCACCATTATTACCTTTTATGTCACTCGAAACCATTGAGGTTACTATGTTTTACCCCCATAACTATTCTTTAGGTGAGATTAAATCAATAAAAATATTGTCTGATAATAGGAAGGGTTCGGGTTGTAAAAATTATTATGCTCACTAAAATGCAAAAACAAAAACCTTAGTGTATCAACCATATATCACAGCAAATAAATGGGTTTTTTTAGGACCCCCATGTAAATAATGTTCATGAATGGGTGTGTTTGTATGCATGGCATGGCGCCCCATAGTTACGAGATCAGTTGGTGATAAAAATGATTGAAGCTTGGTTTTATTAGAGTAAGAGGGCCTTAGAATTTGTAAAGTAAAGAAAATGTATTTTTGGCATATTCAGACGGCCTAGGGCATGACTAGAAGATGAGATAATAATTTATATTTGTGTGGGTATTTTTTTTGGTGGATTTCTCACAGAACATTGGATTTATTTAATTTGGTTAAAAAATAAATCACAAAGCAACATCATTGACTATTGAGAAATAGGTAATCGTTTATGAGACTAAAGGGTGGATGGATGTTAGGATTAAAAAATTAAAGGAAACCAATGGGGATTTAACACTTGTAGTGATGTGTGGTAAAACCAAAAAAGGGACTTCTATGGAGCTATGCTATAATTTTATGATAAACTAATATTTCCTCATGGGCAGATCATGAAGCATTTTGTGACACGCCTAGGGGGGAGCTTATTATGTAGAGATTAGGTTCGGATAAAAATTATCGATGGGGAATTCTATGGTTTGAACATGTGCGTATGAGTGGTAGTTGGGTTGAGATTGATAAAGATAGAAGTAGTCTACATTTTTATAGGGTGGTAAGAGGTTTTTGATGGAATATTTATGGAAAAAAACTATAGATGACGCGCCTATTTGAAAATTATGATAGAGTTATTTTAGTATGAGATGGTCAATAAATGTGGGAGGGAAATATGTTTTGGAACATGCGCTCACTGAACCTAGGGAGGTATGGGGCATGGGTCTTATGTTGACACCTTGTTGATAAAACATATTCAAAAAATTACGGAGGTTAAGAGTTATAAAATGTGAAAATTTAGGATGAGGATAAATAATAGGTATGATTTTGAGGAAGACCTGATGGAGCCATCACAACCACACATATGTAGATGTGTAACACAATGAGAAACCTTAATGAAATGGAGGGTGGAGTTATTGAAGAAATAGGTTTTTAGCAGTACTAATCCATTTCTTAATAAAACAGTCACACAAAATGGGAAAGAGGAATACTTTATACACTGGAAAGGAGTAGAGAGGTATATGCCAATCAAACATTTGGTGGATGAATATAATGTTATAAGGGAAAGTGAATATCTTGGGATTGGGACAATGAGTGACCCTCGTAACTGAGATTAGAGATGAGTTCAGGTTCAGTACATAAGTAATCAGGAGTTACTAATGCTAATGGGATGGAAAACACAATCAGTGGAAAAATATGATACGTTCTCTAATGGAGGCTAGAGGACGTGCCACCAACTTCAAAAACTAACCATAAATATCCATAATTTATGCAACTTCGGTGTGTACTTGTGAACATGAGTTTTCTAGAATAAATAAGTGATCTTTGAATTGTATGAGATATAAAAAAAAAACACAAAATTTTCATGGGGTGGCTAGGGTATAAACCAACTCTAGTTTAATAAACTATTTGTGATGGACATATCTAAGGGGAGATACATATTTTATATATCAAAGTATGACCTAAATCAGATTGTAGTAGATTCTGTGTTGAAGACTACTTCCTAAAATATTTCCATAATCCCCATAATTTAAAAGGATTGAAGTTTGACTCAAAGAGATAAAACAAAGAAACCAACCTTAAAATTTGTTGTGTTCCTTTGATGCTTTTAAATATGTTACTCTCAAAAACTATCATATGATACCCATTGCTATACATAGTAAGTGGTTTGTAGATGGCTGTTTCTCTCTTCCATGGGAGTGGACATCAATATTTAAGGATTATGGGACACACTAGATGTAGCTTGCTAAGTTCGGGCTCATAGAAAACTTTGACATGGGTTATACAAAATACATCCCTAAGCATACAATCTTGATGATTGTGATAAAGTTTCATGAGAACCAACTATAGGACAGGGTAAGGTGAACGAAGACAAAAGGGTTGTGGTGTACCCAATGTAAAATAGAGGGGAATATAAAATTAGAACTATTCATGAAAGTAGATGTATTCCTATTGTGGTTGAGAGTAGATTTGTATTCACCCACAAAGTGATACACTCCTCCCAATATTGTAGAAGATAAACATAAGAATAAATTATCATGTGTTCAATATTTTGCGATGGAACACATACAACACTGAGAACTATAGATAATTGTTAAATCGAGGATACGAAAGATTTAGAACTTGACCCACAATATTTACAAAACCAAAGTCAAGGATATGGCTCTAGATGATGTATCATTAAGATGTTGTTCAAAACCATGCAAAGTGGCTGCATATGAGGAAAACATGTTATAATTCTATATACAAACCATATGGGATGGAGTGTGTTAAATCCCCACTTAAATAAGTTTTTGAGGAGATAGTTTCCATAGCATGTATACAACTAGAGAAAGAAATTTACAAGAAGCATTATTACAAAGAAAAATAGGTGTGGTGGTATTAGTATCAAGAGGAATCCTAAAACTCGGAAAGGAGGAAATTAAGGCCTTAGTCACGGGAATTTTAGGGAAGTAAGGAGAGGGAGGGACCTTCAGATATGTAGGGTTAAGAAAAGGTTTGAGGGCAAGTCATGTTATGAAAAACAAATTCATGGTTACATAAATCAAGTTACAAACATAATGGAAAGGTGATGAAGATCCACCCATTTATGAAATAAATGTTGTTAAACCTAGAGCTCTAACTTATAGGATGTAATGACTAAGAAAAAAATAATTGTTGCTGTAAATTGTGAGGTTTTATAGACCATGAGGATTTGTAAGAATATCATTTTCTAAGGGAATGCAGTGACTCTAGGACACAACAATAAGAATTAAGGATCTAATTTGAAAATATTGGATTACAAAAATAAAAGGCATTGTGGACAGTTTTTAACATGGTTCAAATATAATATTGGAAAGAAAAAAACCTATGATACATCAAGTTAACAGCTTGTGTGCGAACCCATGATGCCAGCGATGAGAGTTGGAAATTGTGAAGATTTGAGTACACCTTTTTTCCCAAGGATCTAGTTTAGATACAAAAAAATGAACTACACCACCCAATTTTGTAAATATATGGCATAAGTAGAGTATCTACGAGCTTAGGATACTGGGTACTTGAATGGGAAAACTGCCATTATAATCCTATAGGGTTACCTTATTTAAGGAAAATAAGAGCCATCACATAAGACCAATCAAGTCTTATGAATAATATGGAAGTGTGGAGAGCATGGGCGTATTCTTGATCGGTGATTGTATTGTGATAGTATGGCCACACAAAATATCGATATCTGCATCCTTTTTAGAGATAGTTGGTTGTTATGATAGTTGTTGTGGGAGATGTTCTTTGTAAAGAAACATAATGAGTTTTATGACATGAAGAGAATAGGAATGATTTTAATCATACTTGATGCCAATATAGTTAGTATTTCATATTTAAATAGTTATAGGCAAATGAGGACAATGTGTTAATTCATAGGTTGAGTTAATCTGAAGAGGAGATCAATTGGGAATGGAGGATCTAGATTAATTTGTTTTACAGCACAAGGTGTCTAAAGACTCATATGCAAATTGTAAGGAATGAAAAATGGTCACAAGGGTATGTTGATATTAAAATTTTATTTCCAATATGTGGAATAATGAGGTTGCAATTATTTGGGGTCAGTCAAGAAAATAAATAGACTGGATAACAAGTACGTTCACCCCTCACAAGTTTCAACTAAAGTTGAGGATCCTTGATAAGATAGTTGATATTGGGGCAATAATGAATTCATAATTCTATAGACAAACTACAAACACCCCATTCGACAAGGCAAATACATTCACTTAAATTATTAAAGACATGAAGAGGATAGGGTTTTGCGTGCCCAACAAAAGAGAGGAAGGGACTCTTATGGATTGCCTAGGATATGTTCACGGCTAATAATAATTGTGCTTAGGAAACATGTTATTTCATTGAGTGTAACTGCGAAGAAACGACTGATACATGGGACAAGTGCCTTTCATTCCTAAAATGCCCCACAATAGTATCTGATTGTGAAAAGAGGATGTGGGGATGCATGGAATCAAGAATAGGAAGAACACAAGAACTATTCGTGGAGATTAGTCAAAAAAAT
>CM034152.1:456012538-456043500 GCA_019776745.2 Taxus chinensis | reverse complement strand
TAGTTTTTGGTTTGGAAGAAAAGGAAGATTTGGGTGTGTGTGGGACAAAGGATAAAGTCCAAAAAGCACTTTAGCAAGTCAAAGTGTGATTTGACTATGTTTAGAGGGTAATTAACCTAGGTTATACTAATTAATCTCTCCTAGAGAGTAATTAGGGTTCTGGAATGGTTCCGAAGGGCTTACTCAATCCAAAGAAGTGGATTGATCTTCCCAGGAGCTAATAGAAGCAAGCTAGAAGAGAATAAGAAGCTAATATAGTTAGAACAAGGTGATAACTACCTGTTTAAATGGTTTATAAGAGGAAAAATGACCAAAAGGGTGTCGTATGAAGGGAGTTAGATAGGCCTACCTGGTAGTATGCCGTCAATTTGCAAAAGGAAGGAGTGTTAGTGCACCATTAGAAACAATAGTGTATTGAGTAAACTACAAGTGTCTACAATTCTAAGTGAGGAAATGTGAAGAAAAATCTCTGAGGAATCTTATACTTTAGGGAATGCTTTGGCAGTGGAAACTAGAGGAAGATAGAAGAATAGAGAAAGCCATGGAAAATTGAAAGATCGAGCAAGGTCAAAATCCAAAAGTAAGATGGTATGTTAGCACTGTGGAAATTCAGGGCATGCAAAGAAGGATTGTTGGGAGCTTTGGGATAAGAAGAAACAACAGGAAGAAAAAAAGATGGAAAATGTGGCAACGAGTAATGTATGGTAGGATGTTTTGATTATTTTTTTTGCATAATATTTCTTAATCTTAGGTTTTAGATTTGGGGGCTTCTTTCTATGCTACTCCACATAGGCATTATTTTGTTGATTATGTTTAAGGGGATTTTTGGCACATTTTTCTTATTGATGATGTGCCTTGTAGTATAGTTGGAAAAGGTTATTTTTAGGTTAAGATATAGAATGTGAATACATGGCTATTGAAGGATGTCAATAATGTGCCTATATTAAGATGAAATTTGATATCGGTGGGGCAGTTAGGAAGTGATGGTTGTACTGTGATATTTAAGTGGAATCTTGGAAGGTTACTAAGGGTGCTCTTGTGGAAGGTTGGAACCTTGTATTTAACCACTGATAGAACTAATTTTTTTAATCTTGTGGGTTCACATGAAGATACAAAATTGTGGCATTATAGGCTTGATCATATGAATCATAAGGGCATGGCGATCATAAGTAATAATTTACCTAGATATACAGAAACATGTTTGGAGTTCTGTGAGAACTACGTATATGGGAAACAAAAGCATGTAAGGTTTCTTAAGGTTGGACCTACAAAGAAAGAGATTAAGTTAGAGCTAGTACATTTTGATGTGTGGGGTTCATCTCAGGTATCATCTCTTGTGGGTTCATATTATTATGTCACTTTTATTAATGATGTAATAAGAAAATTTTAGGTATATTGCATTAGAAATAAATATGACGTATTTGACACTTTTGTTAAATAGAAATCCCTGGTAGAGAATGAAACAGGTCTTAAGATAAAATTTCTCAGGTTAGATAATGGAGGGAGGTATTACAATAATGATTTTGATGATTATTGTTATAAGAATGGAATCCGCAGGAAAAAGATGGTTCCTGGAACTCTGCAGCAAAATGGAGTGTCAGAAAGGATGAGCAGGACAATAATGGAATGAGCTAGGAGCATGAGGTTACATGAAGGACTACCTCTTTCTTTTTGGGTAGAAGCAGTGAGCACATATGTGTACTTGATAAATAGAGGACCCTCAAGTGCCTTGGTTGGAGGTATACTTGATGAGGCTTGGTATGGTAAGAAATTTGATTATTAATTTCTTAGATTATTTGGATGTGATGTGTTTATTCATATTGACAAGGTTGATAGGACTAAGCTAGATGTTAAATCATAAAAAATCACTTTTATTGGTTATGGTGGTGATTAATTTTGATTTAAATGTTGGAGTATTAAGGACAAGAAAATAATTCAATATAGGGATGTGATCTTTAATGAAAAAGTTATGTATAAGAAAAAGTTGCAGGAAAACATGGAAGAATCCAAGAAATAATATGTAGTGATAGAGGATATTCTAGATTGGAAAGTGGTACATGAATCAATTCAGGAACCTACTCAACAGGAACCCCAAACTCCTATATTGAGTATGTCTTCTAGGGTAAGAAGAGAACCTAGACATTTTCTCCTTCTCTTTATTATTTATTACTCATTGACAGTGGAGATCCAGAGAGCTTTAATGAAGGAATGCAGGTGGATGTCAAGAATAAGTGGGAGTAAGCCATGAATGATGAACATCAGTATCTCATAGAGAACCAGACATGGGATTTGGGGAATCTACCTAAAGGTAAAAGAGCATGGTAGAACAAGTGAGTATGCAGATTTAAAAAGGAAGGAGGTGAGAAAATATAAAAGGCCTAGATGGTGGTCAAGGGGTTTGCACAGAAAAAAGGTATAGATTTTGATGAGATTTTTTATCATGTAGTAAAAATGACTTCTATTAGAACTATTCTTGGAATAGTGATAGTAGAATACTTGCACGTAGAGTAGCTAGATTTAAAGATTGCATTTCTCCATGGTGATTTAGAGGAGGATCTATATATACAGCAGCCTTAGGACTATGAGGTCAAAGGTAAAGAGGAGATGGTGTGCAAACTAAATAAGAGCTTGTATGGCCTAAAACAAGCTCCACATCAATGGTATAATAAATTTGATAGCTTCATGATGGAGCAAGGTTATATTAAATTCCATTATGACCATTGCATATATATAAAGAAATTTCTAGATGGTACTTATATTATCATGTATTTTTATATCGATGACATGTTGGTTGCAAGTAAAAAACATGCAGGAAATAAAATTACTCAAGAAGTAGCTAAGTGAATCCTTTGATATGAAGGATTTGGGGTCAGCCAAAAAATCCTTGGTATGAGGATATTAAGGGATAGGAAGGAACGGAAACTAAATTTATCTTAGGAAAAGTACATTAAAAAGGTTATGGAGAGGTTTAATATGCAGGATGTTAAACCAGTTGGGACTCCTTTGGCATGACATTTCAAGTTATTAAAGGAGTTGTGTCCTAAGATAGAACAAGAGAGAAACCACATTTCCAAGGTACATTAGTCATCAACGGTTGGCAGTTTGATGTATGCCATGGTGTGCACTAGGCCTGATATTTCCCATGCAATGTGAGTGGTGACTAGATTTATGAATTCTCCAAGTAGAGATCATTGGCAGGTACTAAAGTGGATCCTTTGGAACTTAAGAGGGACCATGGGGATAGTTTTTTACTATAGTAGATTGGACACCAATTTTTTTGGTTATCTAGATTCATACATGGCTAGAGATGTATACAGTAGGAGGAGCATGTTAGGTTATATCTTCACTATAGGTGGGACAGTAGTGAGTAGGATTTCAAGACTATAGAATCTTGTGGATTTTTCAACCACAGATAATGAGTATGTTGTTTCCAAGGAGGAAAGCAAGGAGATGATTTGGTTACATCAATTTCTTGAGGAGTTGGGGCATAAACAAGAGGAAGGGAAGTTACATAGTGATAGTCAGAGTGTTATACACCTAGCTAAGAAATTTGTTTTCCATTCTAGGATGAAGAATATACAGTTAAGGTACCATTTCATTAGGACATATTTGGATGAAGAGAATTTGAAGTTGGAGAAGATTCATACCAATCAGAATCCTATAGAAATGATGACCAAGGTATTCACAAGGGAGAAACTAAAGTTGTGTTTAGCTTTGGTTGGTCTTCACAGAAAATAGTGAAGGGTTGAGAAGCTTGCTCAGAGGAAAAATAGTCTCTAAGTGGGAGATTTTTATGTTTTGGAGCATGTTTTCATGTGTGGAAGTGTTGAAGACTATACACAAAGTATTGTACACTATCCATATTTTTCTCACCAAAAAATGTGCCCGATATCTTGGGAAATGTGTTCTTATCATATGGTCGAGCGTTTTGACCCATTTATGGGGTGGTTTTGGCCCATGGTTTTGGTACCCATGGTATTGTAAAAAATACTTAATCACTTGCTTATTTATGTGATTTTTTACATATGGTAGGGTTGAAGTTACATTGTAGAGGTGTGTGAGTTCAAGTGTGAATTTAGAAGAGTTTGTTAAGCATAGCTTCAAACAGATATGGGTATTTTATTCAGAGAGATGTGTCTTGTAATAAAATATAAGCAAGTGATTCTTGGTGGATGTATCCCAAATTGGGTGAAACATGTTAAATATTGTCTCTGTTTTGTGTTCTTTTAATTTCTACACCTTTATTTTTCATATTTGTGATATTATTCTACATATTAGTTTCTACTATTGTGATTCTATGTGAGATTGTTCTGCATATTTTATCCCTTATTTCCTAACAATATTAACCAGAGCATGTCCACATTCAATAGGAACAAATCAACTGTGTAAGAAATATCAAGACTAATAAATCAGAGACAAAATTTTTTATGGATTAATTAACCAAAGACGCAAAGTTTCTTCTTCGTTTTACATGATTAGAATGCTTGTAAAGTTGGAAAGTAGAGAGTATGGAAGAACATAAGAAAGGAGATATAATAAAGTATCATATTTCTTGTAGTAATAGTGATACAAAGGAAAAAAAACTAACAATAATCAACAAATTCTAACCATTTGGAATGGACAGGACATTCCAATTTATAGCTTACAAAATTTCTCTTCCTCTCCCCATTTGAATTTTCATCTCACCACCACTTGTGACCCTTCACATTCCCTAGGAATGAAATTAAGTCCTTTTCTTATTTTTGAAAAGGTACTTTTACAATACAACATTAACTCACTTAACTGAATAAGATAAAAGAGTGAAAAAGTACAATCCCAATGAAGAAATAGAACATTAGAGAGAGAGTGAGGGGGAAAGAGAAGAATAGAGAAAAGTGAAAATCTGGAGACAATGAATCCTTTGTTGATGAATAATCTTCTTCTGATGCATTTTGAGAAAATGTTTCCTGAATGAAATTCTTTGTCCCTAACCTTTTGTTGGATTGAAACACTGTGGTTATTGTTATCATGAAGAAATACACCCTTAGGGGAGTGGTGTGATGACTCCCCTTCTGTCTAACAAAATTGAAACACTCCTAGGTTATGTGTGACTTAAATTTTGAGCAATTCTCAAGAGAGTGTTGATTCCTTTAGTGTAACACCTAAAAAATAACTCTACTCTACTACCACAACAAGGAAAATGGGTAAGAACTAAGTACAAGGATGAAACAAAAAGTTGAAAATAAGGTAAGGCACTAGAATGTTTGAATACCTCTACTTTCTTTAGCATACACAAGAGGATTAAGGGGACCAACACACCATACCTAACTCATCATTTGACATACTTCTACATAAATGTTTCATGGAGAGGCTTAAATTTTATGAAATTGTAAAAAATGGGCATAAAATGGCTTTATAAGGGTTTAAGTAATGAATCTCCACAATTGATCTTGCATAAAATTTATAAAAACACATACTATAACCTTCAAATGAATGTATCCCTACATAAAGGTAAGGAAATAGGACTAAAAATCAAGGATAAACACTTTTATCATGAGATAAAATTATCTATTTCACAATTATACACAATACACAAGTAGTGAGAAGGTAAAAAATGGTTCCTTTACGTTGGGCTTATGCACTAAAACCTAAGTATTGAAGGCACATAAGGATTGGGTGCATGGACATAGGGCACATAGGTGCACACGGAATTATAATGGAACAGGGCATTCCAGAAAATCATGAAGTCGGGACTTATCCATTTTCAGTATGAGGCTAAATATAGATGTTGAGTGTGGATTACGTTTGTTAGAAGACTTGGGAAGCACACAAAGGTTGTTTCAGATGAGTGGAAGATCAAGTGACATACATATTTTTAGGGCTATTAATAGGATTAAAACTTCAGTTATTATTAGATAATCTATTATCAACGAGCTTGCATTCATTTGTAATTATCTTGTAGTAGTGCATGGACATTTTTAGCATGTAGCCTATTTTAGAGAGTGCATGGGTAGTGAAGGGAAAGTACCCACTACCTATAAATATGTATTGATTTGCATGGTTTAGAGGTGTGTGTGTGTTTGTGTGGGTGTGTGTCAATTATGTAATACATTTATGTTGTTGGCTCATGAGTGTGCATTACATATGGTGTCACTATTATGTATGTATTTAGCTTCTGCATTTTACAACAATTAATACAATGGATCTATGTGGCTGGATATTGGTTGTTGACATAACTGTGACTGATTTTTGCATGGTGAATTTAATTGTGATTCGTGTATAATTTATTCTTGCATATGGGTATGATCTAGATCTATTTTATGTTATGCACTATACTTAATTAATGGTTATGGATCTGGAATGATTGTATGATCATGCTAACTCCTTGAAAAATATATCATAAAAGAGGGACCTGGTACCCTTGTGCACTTCAAGTTAGTGCTCAAGTCTTATTGGGTGATATGCCAATGCGCCTTGGGTTGTTTGGTGAAATAAAAGACTACACTTTATAAATCCAAAAGGTACAAAAAGTACAAAAACTAGCAGGGCTCAACCAAAACCAACCAGAGGTCTCTTCTTTAATGAATAATCTCCTATATATATAGGAGAAATGAATTATATAGTGGAAATATCATGCAAGAGTTCATAAATGATAATGCTATGACATTAGATAGTTCATAAACAGAAACTAATTATGGATTCAATGTTATCCAATAGGCCCTATTGCATGTTCTCTTAACACAATATTCAACTCTCCTTCATCTTTTCCTTGCATGCTTGAATTCCTCTTCACTCTAATTTGATATGTACTCTAGACTTGACCAAAATGATAAAATTAGGGTTTTACTCCAAGTCGAGACCTATAAGGATAAGTCTTGTAGATGTTCAACATGATATTCCAACCCTTTTTCCATGTGCAACCTCACTATCGATTTAAAGTGGAGAATTGGGGAATTGGAGGAACCCATGAATAGTTCCTCATGTTCCTCTAAAAATTTATTTAACTGATTATGTGTTTATATTCCCCTTCAATCAACTCAACCGGTTATGTAGAGAAGAGAGAGAACAGAGGAATTATTCTACTTATGTCATCACAATCTTACTTAATTGCTCAATCATCTGAATTGGTTATGCAAAGAACTGGAGAAACAACAGAATAGTTCTTCCTGGGTCATCAAAATCCAATTTTCTCTTATTCTTCCCTTCAGTCGATAAAAGGGATAAAGCGGGGAATTGAGGGAATGAAGGAATAGTTTCATATGTTTCTCCAAAAGCTTATTTATTACAAAAATAAGTGTTTAACTCCTACAATTTTAATTTTGACTATGTTTTAGCCTTGTGAACATGGGCATTTTCTTGATGAGTGATTCCTCAAACCTGAAATAGAGCATGGTGATTGAAAATAGGAAACATCCCTGGCAACCTCTATTGTTTTATTTCCTACTAAGCAAGGAGATCAATAGCCTTGAATAATCCATTTGGTATGGAGTCATACCAATTTACTCTAAAAGTGAACACTCTAATGTAACCTCTTGAAACAACTTTAAACACAAAAATTCCTCCTCAAGACAAAAAAAATGTGTTAAAGAACTTACAGTAAATACAATAACACTAATGATGTGCCCAAGGTGCAAAAAGAAATGAAACCAAAGAAACAATGTGCATGAAGCACTTGAAAGAAAATAAGACAACTACTTACTATGTATAAGGGTGAATCATGGCCTTCAGTAACAATGCTTAAGGTATATCCAATTAACTGGGATATGCATCTCCTCATCACTCAGCTTAGAGATCTCAAAGGCATTGTGTTGCTTACAACTAGAAATCATATATGGTCCACTCCAAATAGATTCAAACTCGGTATTCCTTCCTAAATTAGTCCTCTCCTCATTCCATTTGAGAACAAGGTCTACCTCCTTGAATATTCTTGAAACTTCCTTCTTATCAAATGATTTATTTATGTGGGCTAGATGAATCTCCATTGTATGCATTACTCAGTTTCTAATTTATTCTAACTCCATTAATTCTATAAACTGAATTCTCATTACATCTTATTCTATCATTTCTAGCTAATTAATGAGCTCCAAGGTTGGTAATTTGAGAGATATAGGAAACCTTTCTTCTCTACCATAGACAAGCATATAAGGTGAGTTACGAATATGCCATTTAGGAGTGATTTTATCATCCCATAGGGTTGTTTTAAGCTTTATATGTTAGGACCTTTGGTTCTCCTCCATGGTTCTTTTGATAATTCTAAGAAGATTCTTATTAGTGGATTATTCCAATCCATTCCTTTGAGGATAATAGTTAGATGATGTGCTCAAATGGATACCAATTTTGAATGTCCATTTGTTTTTCCTAGTGCCAGAAGGAAATTGCATTATCAGAAATGTTTGAAGTAGGAAATCCAAACCTAGTTACTATGCCTTCATAGAAGTCCAAAACTAAAGTTTTGTTTTCTTCCTTAAGGGGCACTGCTTATTTTCACCTTGTAAAGCAATCAGTAGTTCTAAGAATCCACTTATGACCTTCACTTAAAGGTGGTTTAATCATCCCTATGAAATATAATCCCCATTGCATGAAAGGTATCTCAACCTATATGTTTTGGAGAGGGAGGGATGTTAGTTTTTACTTACCTAAAAATAAATCACACTTCTTACACTATTTAACCCATACATAGGAATCTTCAAACAAGTTAATACAATAATAACCTACCATCATTATCTTAAAATAGGTAGTTCCCTGAGAAAAATGACCACCTAATGGCCCCTCATGGAAATCTTCTAAAATATTATCAATCTAATTTATCTCAATAGGACAGCATTGATATTTTTTTTAAACAATATGCCATCCACTAGAACATAAGGAATGGATTGTAGTCTAAAATACCTTCTTTTAGCTCTATCCAAACCTTGAAGGCACTCACCTGTTTGAAGGAAATGAACCATGTCACGAGTCTAACTAATAGAAAACAAATCTACAACTGATTTTTGGCCATCCTGAAGTACTAAGACAATATCCTTCTCGTCATATAAATGTGAAGCTAGTTATTCACATAAACCTCTACCTCCAATCAATTTTGTGACCTTAATGTACACATTGTAATACTCATGTTAAACTTCATAAGATTAAGGGAATTTTTTTTAAATAAAACCCCTTACTCATAATTAATTCCTTTAATGATTTTTAGCACCCTGTAGACACTAAAATTTGGTCACACTCCCCTTTGGTCCCTTAACTAATAAACACCCTTCATCACATTAACCTAGCCATGGCCCCTTCACTCCACTAATATTAATTTAATTTAATTTAATTAATTCATTATGCTCACCATATTTATTATTTAAATATCTTAATTTAAATAATATCCACATATACACCTCACTTACACACCTCACCGAGCTAACTCAACCTAATACCTATTCTTAGTAAGTTGCCATAACTAACTAAGACTTACCTAAACCCTAAAAATCAATGCCTACATTCTCTCTAACCACATTCTTGCATGCTTACAAGAAGCTCCTAGTCTAATCCATGGGTTAACGGCATGAGATCTGAGGAAATCAAGAGGATCTCCCTAGTTTAGTAAGCCTAGGAAATCCCACCTTGACTGACGTCGGTTACCCCTAACTGTCGTCGGTTAAGCTGGAACCGTCATCGGTTACCCTTTTAACCCCAAAACAACCTTATTCTCAAGGTTGGTAGAAGGTTGGAAAAATATTGGAAAAGTTGGCGAACATTAGCACATTCCATAGAGATAGCACATGTTCTGAGTGTGAATTTCAGTGAGAACTGTAGACACCAAATTTGTGTCTTACGACCCCTTTGTGACCCGCATCTCATCTTGCAATCTAACCTCATCACCTAAACCTTACACAATTATTTGTTAATTACCTTGTAATTGATAAATCCACATCACCTTACCTGCCACCTCATTTTGCCACCTCATCATGACCTAGCCCTAACCCTAAACTAACCTAATTAAGACCTATAACTTGGTCCACATCTACACCCATGACTAAGGACCCCCTTTCTCGCACCCAAAACCGACCTTCTAGTCACTTGACCAATCCCACAACTGATCTCTCGGGAGAAAAGCAGGGAAGGTGGGCTATTTTACTAAAAATAGCCTACTTTTTCCTCACCGATGCCGGTTCCTACTCGACCGCCGTCGGTTACGTAACCGCCATCGGTTCCCTGTAAATGGGCTCCCCGAACCAAAATCAAAGGTTGAAGGATTTTTGAATCAACAGAGATCATTTGGGAGTGATCAAGAGAGTCCAGATCTTCACTTGACCGAGTAGAGACGAGTGGAGAAACCAGAAGAGTTTGCAGCAAAGGAGATCAACTTGCATCTTCGTCAAAAACCAGTAAGTCACATCTTGCATGTCCTCTGTTATAACATTTCTTATGATTTTTGAATCACAGTCCTCATAAATCCATTCCTGAATCCACTACCCACCGTGCCATTGCATCTAACTATCATTCTTTTACCTCTCATCACCTCATTTCCTAATATCACCCATAAAACCAGCCTTACAAACAACATAGCTACCCTACAGCACAACCACCCCACAAAACAACCAACCTACAGATCCTAAACCCTACCGACATTGGTTACCAGTAACTGGTATCGGTTATCCTGATTATAACCAAAAACCAGCCTTTCCCCTACCCAGTTCAATGAAGCAATTTAATTGATATCTTACAGTCTTTTGTGTTAATTCATATTAGCAGGGGAACTGACCACCTTCGAAAGGAAGTTTTATACTCCCTGGGCCCAAGGCAGTTCCCTCATTTATTGTCTAATCAAAATCATGTGGTCTTGTGTTCTTATTTGCAGGTAGTCCTTCCAAGACAAAAAGGAGTTCTTCGCAGTCAACCTGATCTTTCTCTACGGTACACGCACACCATCTCGACATTCAACAGGTATTCCTCCTAGCCCTAACCTTATCTGTTTCTAAAAGGAATGAAACATTCCGAGTGAAACATTTTGGCACGCTCGGTGGGTGATAAACAAATATCTTGCTACTATCCATACTAAAATCAATTCCATTATGGGTTGAATCAGCCTTGCACACAGCGGTTAATTTGTCACCCAAGTATCTCCTCATTTTACTAGATACAGATTTATTGATCTAGATCTATATCTACATCTGAATTGGGTTATTTTTTCTTGAAAAGAAAGGTAAAAATGGTTGTCTTCCGCTATTTCATTTTTTGTATGTAGAAGAAGAAGAATAAGATCTAGGATTAGGAGGTGCTTCTTTCAGGCGTAATGTTTATCTATATTGATTTTTATTTCTTCTACTTCTAAAAATAAGGGCAAAGAGTCGGGGTGTGGTCAGGGGGATAAAAGGGGGTATAGGTAGATATCATGATAAAGAGTAGGGCTAATGTAGTGGGTGGGTTTTGCAGGCACGTCAGCAGCTGACGATGTGGGACAGGATGCCCCCGCTGTTGGTGCGGATGTGACCACATGTGTCCGCAGCGCATTGGGCTATCATGCGCGAGGTGGGACTCGGCGAAGTCTAGCGATATAGAGCGATCGATAGAGATCATAGCTTGATGGTTGCCCTCATCGAGAGATGGGATCCGGCAACCAATGTGTTCCATCTCCCGACTGGGGAGATGACTATCACATTGGAGGATGGTATCGCATCCTTCGACTGCCGATCGAGGGAGAGGCAGTCTTCCAGGTAGATTCTGAGACGGCCATGGACAGCATCCTATAGGTTTTTGGAGATGCAACCACGCTACTTACCTATCACAGCGCGAGTATCGGGTATGGTGATATGTACCATGCGCACCGACATGAGACACGACTTTCCATGTTGATGATGATAGGGATCACCTGCTTCACCCTCCCGAACTCAGAGGGAGGCTGCTTTCCACGTGCATTGATAGGGTTACTGCTTGAGATGGTGGAGGAGCACACCTGTTACGCTTGGGCACCTGTATACCTGGTGCAGTTATACAGGGAGCTATGGGGCTATCGCCGGATGAGGTGATTTGGGATTTGCTCTACATTTTTACTTCACTGTTGGGCATATGAGCACATCATATGCATTAGACCAGTAGGGTTACCTCAGTAACCAAGGCCACAGGTCATATACAGATACGGCTTTCAGAGGTGGTTGGGGGTCGTGGGGCAGCCACGAGCAGTGCTTGCAGGGCAGGATGTCACCTATTATAGACATTTGTTAGAGGGCCTGATAGCGGTAGATATTGTATGGAGACCTTATAGAGGTCATCACCCTCGAAGAGGAGCCCGCTTACAGTTGCGCCTGATCCAGTACACATTCTGGATAGCAGGACGGAGGCCGGGAGAGTACGAGAGGATACCCCTAGAGAGGGTACGCAGGCAGATGGGGCTGCGACAGGACGAGCCACCTCCCTTCCCTCAGTATAGGAGGGATGATGTAGAGGCCCCACTACCTGCACCACAGCCCTTGGACCCAGATTGGGTTGCTGAGAGGCCAGCAGGTGATGGTGTAGATGATGCTGGGTGTACGGGGGCATTCATGGTTTGGTGGGCTGGTCAGAGAGCAGCTAGGATAGCACAGCCGGCACAGCCAGACTTGGTTGCAGTGATAGCAGAGCGAGATCAGCTCAGGGGCCAGGTGCAGTTATTACAGGGGCAGTTGGCTGTTGCACAGGCACAGATAGGTGTCCTACAGGGGTAGCTAGCCCAGGCATAGGTACAGGCACAGGCACAGGCACCACCACTAGCAGTGGCACAGCCACAGCCCCAGGCACAGGTACAGATACCACCACTAGCAATGGCACAGCCATAGCCCCAGGCACAGGTACAGATACCACCACCAGCAGTGGCACAGCCACAGCCCTAGGCACAGGGGGTACTGGCAGTAGGAGTCCGGGGACCAGCCCCAGTACCTACGGTGGCACGGGATAGATATATGGAGGCGAGATCGGAGGCCCAGTACTATCAGGATGTTCTTGATAGTACCAGAGCTGAGTATCAGCCATATGCGGCACACCGAGCAGAGACCTCGCATAGTCAGAGATCACAGGGAGGTGCAGCCATAGCCAATGTGTCTGTTACAGGTAGGAGGCGGGAGGCAGGACAGGGACCAGCAGGCAGACAGGCAGAGGGAGGTGGAGAGAGCTGAGGGGTCCCTGCACATTTGTATATTAGATATGGGCACTAGTCTGCGAACCAGTTGTGTTGATAGAGGCATGCGTGCCTACATTTATTCATTTATTGATTCATTATAGACCGGCCTGCGAGCCGAGTACGGGTTGTACAGTTGATACCAGCCTGCGAGCCGAGTATATTTTTGATATGAGGGACCGGCCTGCGAGCCGAGTCGAGATGTTTGATAGTTATTGCGGCCTGTGTGCCAGCTTTGTTGGATGATGAGATCACAGAGGCCCCGATGCAGGGCACATTGTATATTTGAAACTTGTATATATATATATAGAGATGATGTTTTGATCCACATGTAGTGTTTAAAATGTTTTTAAGTATTTCGTCAATGGTTTGTGATATAGAATGTATGATGAGTTTAATTGACATGTTGATATATGGATGATGTTGATGTCTTTTGCGCTTATATATGGATGACATGTTATATGAGGAAATGTTGCATGTTTTGGTGCTGGTTTTGGGACATTGTTATATATGTATCTGATGAGTTGGATCCAAATGATGTATAGATAGATAGTTTTTTTTGTTTTGTTTTGGTATCCTTAGTTGATGGCTTGTTTGTTTTTGTAGAATAGATGATGTTAATGAAATTGTAATTATATGTGTGGTGGATGAACAAATATGGATAATGGTGATGAGATGCAGGAAAAGAGGTAGGCGCGACAAAAATTAGGTAAAAAATGAAGAAAAGAACCATGTTTCAAAAAGGCAGGTGTGTAACCGATATCGGTTAGGGAACCGATGTCGGTAGCTGATAGACCGATATCGGTCATATAACCAATACCGGTTATTTAGGGATGAGCTTTTCTAAAAATAGAAAAGCTAGGGTGGTAACTTAAGTTCTAATTTTGAGAGCCATGCAAGAAGTTAAATACGCGAACGTGACACTTATTGACGACTGGGACAGGTATTTGAATGAGAGATTTGAGTGATAAGGAGAAAAGAGACAGGGTATTGCATGAGAGATTTAGGTGATAAGAAAAGAGACAGGGAAAGTGAATGCGATCTGAGATTCAGATGGTAGAAAGGTGAATTTGAAAAGAGTGGTGATCATGACAGAACGAGGAGAAGCATCCAGCAGGTAGGGACGAGAGGGAAGACAAGTGCCACCGCAAGCTGCTGCAACCCAAGAGGTAAACGTTTTGGTTGTGATTTGATTTTTGCATGTTTTGTGAATAGGAGGGAGATTAAGTGGGTAGATATGAGAAAGAAAACATGATAGCAAGGGTTATAGATGAGGTGAGTGTTACGGGGTAGGTAATCAGGGGTTTCAAGTATGTTTGTATGTACAAAAAGGAATAAACGAGCAATTTATTGTCATAGGTGGTTGTTTAGGCAAGGTGTATGTAATTAACAGTGACCGATATCAGTTAGGGATAACCGGTATCGGTTACTAAACTGGTACCGGTTATTTATAACCGATACCGGTTACTGGAGGAGTTTCCAGAATGTGAGAAAAACCCTTAGGGATTTGATGGATTGAATGGTTATTTTTTGTTTTGATGTATGCAGGTAGAGGCAGGGTTGAGGATGAATGATAGTGTGCCAGTGCTGTTGTCACGAATCTGAGTGGATGTAACACCAGCGGAATGGACATTGATAAATCGTTTGGGGTTAAGTGGAATCCGCTATTACTCACGAATCGCACGTAACCATGCTATGTTACAGGTTTTGATTGAGAGATGGAATCCTGAGACAAATACCTTCTATCTGCCAACAGGGGAGATGACAGTGACATTGGAAGATGTGTTCCATATTTTGAGACTCCCGATTACAGGAAAACCAGTATATCAGGCATTACCTAGCGCGGCGCGGGGAGTGATAACAACAGTATTTGGTCCATATGTGTGAGATTTGACACAACGAGGTTTGTCATTCACATATGGGATAATGTATACAGCACACCCTGAGGAGATAAGGTTAGCAGTGATATTAATGATAGCGGTAGGGTATTATGCATTACCGAGAGCAGAAGGGGGAAGATTTCCAAAGGCATTGATGTGTGTTATCTGGGAGATGATAGAAAGGAACATGACTTTTGTATGGGCACCTGCATATTTGGCAGAGTTATACAGGGGTTTATGGGCTTGTAGGTGAAATCACAGGACGACACTGGATTGTTCATACTTATTACACTGTTGGGCCTATGAGCACATTGTTTGTGTGTGACCAGTAGGCCGATCCATCCAGTCAAGAGAGATCGGAGTACAGAGGTTGGGATTCAGACGATGGGTCCAGACAGAACAAGAGCTAAGATCTCAGGCCATGACGGGTGACATTGAGTATTACGGGCAGGTATGGGAGAGGGTGACGATTGTTGATATCTGTTGGAGGCCTTACGGGAACTATATGGTAACAGAGAATATAGCTGAGGAGTTGAGGGGTGTAGAGCGATTGCGGTGGATCGCAGGGCACAGGCCAAGTGAGTATGAGAGGATTCCTCTAGATCGCATGCGGTGACAATTTGGATTGGTGCAAGACATACAGCAGGCTTATAGACCATATATGAGGATCGACGTAGAGGCAACATTCTCACCTCCCGGCCAACACCTCCAGAAGGTCCTAAAGAAGTACCAGCCGATCGCAGGGTAATGGATGCAGGAACGACAGAGGCCTATAGATTATGGTGGGTAGCAGAACTGCGAGCTGTACGTGATCACCCTGACATAGCTGTGATTACAGCGGAGAGAGATCGTCTACAGAGTTTAGTTTAGCAGCTACAAACACTGGTGAATGAGGCAAGAGGATTGTTAGCGGTTGCGGAGTCACGGGCAGAGAGACTAGAGGCTGGATTCCTCCATGCGAGAGGGCATATTCATATGTTACAGGAGAGATTGGCAGATTAGTGGGTGGTACCAATAGCCGCAATACCTTTGAGGACAGAGAGGCCCGGCGAGAGGCGTCGACGATCACGATCATCTCCTGGGTCGGGATGAATCATGAGGGTCTAAGTAAATGTTAGCAAGGTATAAGAATAAATAAGGATGCCGACCTGTGTGTCGATGATAGAGAAGATGTATTTGTTTAACATCTAGATAAGACTGAATATGTATGTTGATTTGATAATAATAAGAATGTTTGCGTTGTGATTTTTGGTGTTTTTGAAAACAGATAAAGAGGAATGTGATTAAATAGAAAGACACAAATATTTATATTTACCACACATGATAGGTTATGGTAGGGTGTGGTCGAGCTAACCTTGGGATACCCCATGTCTCCTAAGTGCTACCTACATAGCCCATTGCACAAAGCAAGGAAGGGCCTCAGACCGATGTAGTTCTCCCTTAGGATCAGGAAGAGGCGAATTCAGGCAATTTGGTACGGTTTAGGAAATTTGTTGGTTGGTAAAAATATTGATATTAATATTGGTAAGGTAAGGTTGTTGGTGTTGGTGATGAATTGGTGATGTTGTAAAAGGTATAAGGGAAGCGAAAGTTAGCCTACCCAAGTCGAGGGGAACCATGTCCTGATTAAGATCAACACACAATCCTAGATGTGAGGCAAAGCGGAAAGAGTGTTCCGTAGGTGAAAAGAGCTAAACAAACCACACAACGTAGAATGAGCTTGAAGCCCTAGGTACCGATGCATAGACGAGAAATCAATAGGTGAAAAGAGTTGTATGATCATAACATATCGAGCGTACGTTACGTCCCTTGAGTTGAAACAAATGGTGAGGTGAGGTGGATGATATAGCTGAGGTACAGAGAACTTGTTACAAAGTGAGTGTTCTGATGAAAGATAACCTACCCTAAATAGACAAGTCCATGACCCAAAAATTTCTTTTGAATGAGGCTTTTATTTTACTGAATATAGACTGATCGATGCGGGAAGTCTACAAGGGATATTGATTGTGCTATTCTTGAGGTCTTCACAAAGCTGATCCATGCGAGAAGCTTCTGATAAAGGTTGACTGTGTATAGTTGTCCTTCGAGGGAGCAGTCTATAGATATGATTTTAGTGCATAGCTGTCCTTCGGGGGAGCAGTCTATATATAATAGCAGCAATAATTTGGCATATAGCTGTCCTTCGAGGGAGTAGTCTATATATAATTTAGATAGCTAGATGTTCTTTTGGCGTGAAGCATCTAGTTTGGTAGGAAGTTTGACTCAAGAAAATCCCATAAGAAGGTGTTATTTTAAGACTTTGAAGTCATGGACTAGACTAAAAAGGGGAAGGCATCGTTGAGGGGAGGTGAGAAGTGAGCTTGATTTTATTTGGAGATGTAGGAAACAAAGTATATGTAGCGGTAAATGAGCTCAAGGGACGAGCAGTAGGTAGATAAGAAGTGATATAACACTAAATTCAACAGTAGAATGGTCGAAGATGCAAGGCATTCAGGGGTTCAGGCTCAGGTTTACCATTAAACGAAGCTAAACGATAAGTGCCTGATCCATAAGTGTGAGTGATTATATAAGGCCCAATCCAATTAGGAGCAAATTTTCCACGTTTTCTCTTTTCTTGTTTGGTTACATGTTGATTCTCTTTGAGGACAAGATCACCAACCTTAAAGGTACGCTCATGAAGTCGCTTATCATAAGCACGCTTGATACGTTTTTGATAGATTTGAAGGTGATCGAGAGCTATAAGACGACTTTCGTCAAGAAGCTCCAATTGGGCTAACCGCTCTTGGCGGAAATCATCGTTGGTGAGAATATATTGAAGAGATATTCTGAGGGAGGGTATTTTTATTTCGAGAGGCAAGACAGCCTCGGTACCATATACCAAAGAAAAAGGTGTAGCATTAGTAGAGGTACGGATGCTAGTACGATAAGCCCAAAGGGCAAAGGGGATGTGATCGTGCCAATTTCTTCCAGACTCATTGACAACTTTCATGAGGATTTTGGTTAGGGTTTTATTAGAGGATTCAGCTTGTCCATTTGCTTGTGGATAGTAGGGTGATGAGAAGCTAAGTTTGATACCAAAGTTGTCACAAAGGTCTTGCAACAACTTATTTTTGAAAGATTTGCCATTATCTGTAATCAGGAGATGAGGAACACCAAAACGACAGATAATGTGGTGGTTAATGAACTCTACATTTTTCTCTTTTTTAGTCGAAATGAGTGGGATAGCCTCCACCCATTTTGTGTAATATTCGGTTACTGTGATAATCCATCGGTGACATTGCGAAGAGGACGGGTGAATCTCACCAATAAGGTCTAAACCCCATTGTGAGAAAGGCCAAAGATCTCGAGCGACCTGTAGCGGGTGGCTAGGAGTATGTTGAAGGTTGGCATGTTATTGACACATAACACAATGCTTAACATATTCGTAGCAGTCGTTATTGAGAGTAGGCCAATAATAACCTAGGTGAAGGATTCGCTTGGCCACGGCAAGGCCACTAAATGTCCGCCACAGATACCGTCATGGACCTGTTGGATGGTATGGGTTACCTCCGCGCCGGTGAGACATCGAAGGAGGATGTCATCAAAGCCACGTTTATAAAGGAGTCCCCCCATAACTACATAATGAGAAACGTGGTTAAGAAAAGCACATTTGCTAGTACTAGTAAGGTCAGAAGGGAGAACAGAGGTTGTAAGGTAGTGATGGAATTGGTGATACCAAGTATCCTGTGAGTTAGCAAACACAGTATTTATCATACAAACAACCAGGGATGAATAAGATGGGGCAAAGAGTTGTTGGACCAAGACAAAAATGTCAGATTCAGTTGATGAAGCTAGAATTTGCGAGGCTAAGCATGCCATAGTATCCACAAATTTTTTAGTGGAGCGGGGAATGGTTTGGATAGAATATTGACTAAATAAGGCTAGAAGTGAGTCCACGTAGTGTTTGTACTTTTGAAGTTCCTCATTTTTACATTGGTAGATGCCCATAACTTGATTGACTACCAATTGAGAGTCGCCAAAAATATTGATAGATTTGATACCTAAGTGTAATGCAACTTGGAGACCCAGAACAAGGGCCTCGTATTCCGTTGTATTATTAGTGCAAGGGAAATCGAGTCGGAATGAAAGAGGCATGGGCTCAACATCGAGAGGAATGAGAACAATGCCGGCTCCTCCACCACGGTGGCATTTGGATCCATCGAAGAAGAGGGTCATTAGATACGACTCCTCCTTGAGGGAAAGAGTAGCGATGAGTTCATCTGGGAATGTAAAATTGGTAAATTGTTCCCCAGGTAAAGGGGCCTCCGCAAGTTGGTCTGCAAGAGTTTGTCCTTTGATTGATTTATGGTGGACAAACTCAAGGTCGAGGTCGGCGAGGAGCATGAACCATTTGGCGATGCGTTGGTTTAGATGAGGTTTGGCATACATGTAATGGATGGGGTCCGTGTTGGTGATGACGAAAGTTTTGTGATTCAGAAGGTAGTGTCGGAGTTTGGTAGCCACGAATGATAGGGCTAGGCATAAATTTTCTACATGTGTATACCTAGTCTCATAGTCCACCAAAGTACGACTTATATAATAAACGGCTTGTTCTCGATTCTCGGAGTCACGATGTGCAAGCATGGCCCCTACAGCGTGGTCAGTGGCGGAAAGGTAAAGGTAGAAAGGGCGGTCGTCCTGAGGTGGGATAAGCACGGGTGGCTGCAAGAGATAAGTTTTGAGAGCTTCAAAGGCTAGGTGGCACTTTTCGCTCCATTGAAAATCAATGTCCTTTTTAAGAAGGTGATGAAAAGGTTGACATCGATCCAAGATTTGGAAGATGAAACGTCGGATAGATTAGAGCTTACCTTGTAAACTACGCAATTGTTTGAGATTGGTAGGTGGGGGCATTTCTAGGATAGCTTTGACTTTAGATCGGTCGACCTCGATGCCACGCAAAGAGACGATAAAGCCAAGAAGTTTCCCCGAAAGGACACCAAAGACACATTCTTTGGTTAAAGGTGGATAGAATATTGTAACAGGCAATCAAAAATAATGGTTAAAACATCGAAATGTTCACTACGATGTTTAGATTTGCCAAGAAGATCGTCGACGTAATCTTCAAGGATAGTGTGCATAATGTCATGAAAAATGTAGGTCATAGCCCGCTAATAGGTTGCACCAGCATTCTTAAGGCCAAATGGCATTACATGGTAACAGAAGGTTCCCCAAGGAGTTATGAAGGCAGTTTTATGTTGATCGGCGGGGGCAACCAAAGTTTGGTTATATCCCAAGAAACCATCCATGAGAGAGAGCATCTCATGGCCTACAGTGAGATCTACAAGTTGGTCAATGCTAGGTAGGGGGAAGTCATCCTTAGGGCAAGCGAGGTTAAGATCCTGGAAATCCCGTGCATATCCGAAGTCCCCTCGTCACTTTAGTGACAGGTACGATGTTAGAAATCCATTGAGGATAGTCAATAGGCAGGATGAAGGAAACAGAAAGGAGTCGTTGAAGCTCCTCTTTGACCAAGAGAGCAATGCGTGGATGAATTTTTCTCAATTTCTGTTTAATTGGTTTGGAATCAGGGTTTAGAGTGATGTTATGGATGGCAATGGTAGGATCAATTCCTGGCATGTCCGCGTAGGACCAAGCGAAAGCTTGGTTGCGGGTACGGAGAAAGGTAGTAAAGGCGGCTTGTTCTGATGTGCTAAGGTATTGTCTGATCTTCACAATGTGAGGATCCTCCTCCGTGTGGATGTTGATTTCTATAGTCGATTCATTCAACATGGTTTGAGTTTCAGATGGTAAGGTGCGTTGAATATAGGAGTCGTCCGCCCCAAGGTAAGTGAGGATGGAGTCGTCATCCTGGCACTCAACAACATCAATCGAAGGTGAATCCTCTTCGATCATGTCTGGATACAGAAGGGGGATAGAAGAGGGGTCCTCATTATTGCGTTGATAATTGAGAGGACCTAGGAAGATAGCATTTATGGAAAAAAAAGTTAGGAGGGATAGATTCGGGATCTATTGACTCTGTGGGTGACGAAGGAAAAATGGGTGATGATGGTTCGGTAGGGGTGACGTCGTTGTCTTCTAGAAGACAACTGACACGAGGTTCCTCCTGTGTAGGTGTTTCAGGAAAACTGAGACCACTGCGATCATTGTGTTTGCGTGTAGTCACGGGAATGAGTGTATGTCGGCCTTGTTTATAAAGACCAAAACCAAAGCCTTTCCAAGCACAGTGAGTCAAGAAGGTGAGGGCAAAATGACGATTTGTCAAGTATTGAAAATCAGATTGGAAGGGAACCACACCAAGAGGGGGTTCAGGGGTAATGGAGGATGCATCAACACCTCCATACGTTAGGTTGGTGCGGCAATGGGGTAGTCCGTAAGAGATTACTTCCCCCACACGACGGTCATAGGTAGGATGTGCATGTACCTATCCGTATTCCTGTGGGGTATGGAAAGAACTAACGTTATATAGGCGATACGCCCCCAGTGTAAGGCGTTGAAAAACATTTACTAAGGGGTCTACGGTTGGGATGTTAGCTGTGGGAAGGGAAGTTGTTTTTACGACGGTGGTTTCATCAGTTGAAGGCGTAGGTGTGGTTGAGGTGGATGGTTGAGGTACATTTGAAGAGTAGGGAGGTATAACATATTGTAGGTTTTAAAGGGGGGAGGATCAACTTTTACAGTGTAGGACTTCCCCTCGTACTCAAATTTTATGCTTCTATGTAATGTTGAGGGAACGCATCCCATAGCCCGGATCCAAGGGCGACCTAGCAATATGTTATATTGGAACTCTCCTTCAAGGACATTAGAAGAGTTCGGGTAAAGTACGTGGTCCTAACCCGAATGTTGAGGATCATGGTGCCTAAGGTAGAGGTAATAGCGTCATTAAATGACCGCAACATGATGGGATTGGCACACATGTAGCTAGAGGGGATATTCATTTGTTGGAAGGCTTTTGAAGAGATGATGTTTAGGCTAGCGCCCCCGTCAATCATAACACGACGTACCTGAATGTCCCAGACGTAAGCTGAGATGAAAAGGGCAGGGTCAGGATCTTCTGTACCAAAGTCAACAATTTCATCTTCAGAGAAACTGACTGCCGCAGCTTGTTGTACAGAGACAAAAGTGGTTAGGGCAGTGGGTTGTTTGGTGAGAGAAGCAACGTGATTGGGTGTTATAATGGAGGCAACGATGCAGGGTTTCATTAGGTAAGACCTCGATCCCTTGAAGAATTTCAACGAGAGCTTGTCGATGAGATTCAGAAGTCTGAATGAGATCATATAGTGTCATTTTTACGGGTGATTGGTGAAGCTGTTTGATCATGGCTCGATGGGCAACTCCATTAGAGACGGGGTAAGCAGGTCCACGAATAACCACTTTGGGTGGTGGTGCAATCGGGATGCTGGATGGAGAAAGAGAGGACGCATGTGTGCTTTCTTTTGCTTGTCTCGTTGTTTTTCTGCGCTCGAGTAGCAACACTAATCATATTAATCTCGTAGACCTGAGATGAGGAAGATGGTTGGGATAAATCATGGTTTTCAAGAGGTGGGGTTGTAATAATGATAGATCTTGGTGAGGCGGGGACAGATGGTACAGGAGAGGGAATGGAAGCTAAAGGTCTCTCCCTTCGTAAGTTGTCTTTCTTAACCTTTCTATCTGGGAGAGGTGACTGACGAAGGATGGTTTTTAAAGCTTTGCATCCCTCCACATCATGTCCGGGTGTGCGGTGATAAGCGTAGATTTTAGACTCATCGTAACCTATAGGCCGAGGTTTAGACGGGTCATAAGGTCTAAGTGGGGGTAGAGAAATGGTCGCATTCTCCACCAACATAGCAAGAATTTTGGCGTAAGATCCTTTGAGTGGGTCAAAATCGGAGGAGGATGAGGGTATTGGTTGTGCGGGTTTCAGTAATGTTTGGGCGTGGTTGGTTTGTATGGGTGGTGGTTTAGCCAAGGGGTGTTGACACGTGGTTTTCACTAAACGTGGTTTCTTTGTCGCAGGAGCTACGTTCAGTTGGTTAGATGATGAGGCTACAGATGACGTGGTAGCAGGAAAACAACCACGGAGAAAGGGGAGTGACAGAAAATAAATCCTTTGATGATGGAGTTCGTTTAGGGTTGATGGGTAGACAGGATATGTGGGGTGACAATGTTGATATACCCTTTGATCTCTGTATAGGTGCAGAAGGCGTAGGTCGTTTTGAAGAAAACGTAGGAGGTATGATATATTGATAAAAGGTGGAGGGATGAGGTCCCAATATGGAAGGTAGGTGTGACGATGATGGTTTTGATTGTGATAGAGGCGCAGATTGAGTTTGTCTCCTAGGTGGTGGGGTGGCTTTATTTTTGGATAAATCAAGTCACTTAGGCGGGTGCGTTAGACTGGGCATTGGTGAGGTCCCAAGTGTAGGGGAAGATTTGGTTAGGTTAATAGAGGTGGATAGGCTACTTGGTATAGATACGGGGGACAAGAATGAGGACATAGGCATTTTGAGTTTCTGTAAACACTTAGGGTATATGGTAGAGGTGTCTGGATCGGTCATCTGCATTTAAGTAGAATAGGGGGTACTCAAACGTTCCCACAGGATTCGTCTATCCTCTGGAGAATGACAGTCTTCAGGTGTGAATTGTAAATTTTGTACGGAAGAAAGGTGGGTTGTGATTCCAATCCACTGTGGGTATGATACAGGGGGTAGATGAGGCACTGTATCAATAGATGTTAAGAGGTCGACTGGTCTTTGAAAAGATTTAGGAGATGAAGAACTAATAGGTAAGAGGGCATGTTCGAGAGGATCTGTCATGGTTAAAGAATTTGGTGATGTCGGTGCAAGAGATTTCTCGTCTAAGGATGTCAAAAGGAGTGGCGTACCTTCCTCTTGTGCAGCAAGAGCGGTAGAAGGAGAAGCTTGGGAAATAGATAGATTAGATAACATCTGTTCGCAGTCTTGTAGGGAAGTGGTATAAGAAGACTCATTGATGGGAAGAGAAGTCTGGGCAGTTAACTCCTTTATGGGTAAAGGAACGATTTCGCTTTGGCTTGATGGTGGTAAAGGAGGTTCGGGCTCCTGTGTTAGTGGAGAGGCTTGATTCAAAATTTTCTCGATAGAGGCTTTTGGCTGGGAGTTGAAGACTGCATGGATCTCATGAACACTCTCCTCGGCTAAGATATCCTGGTTTACGTTACTGTTGGACAAGTGATTTGGGAATGGTTTGTTGAAGATTTTCAAATTTCAGTTGGCAGGGGCATTAGGATTATCGAGGGTTATATTGCCTGCGTCAACCATTTCTTGCACTATGTTTTTCAACATTTTGCAGTTTTCATGACTATGTCCTTTTACGCGGTGAAAGTTACAAAAGTCATTTTCTTTGTACCAGGAAGGTATAGCGCAGGTAGAATCAAACCTGGAGTGAGGTTTAACAGGAGGTAAGGTAATGGCTCCTGCTTTGAGCAATTTTTCCAATATCACACCATATGTTTCTCCCAAGGGAGTGTAGTTGATGGGTTCTGCTTTATACTTATAAGTGGTTTTTGGCGGGGTATTAGACGGTGGTTGGGATTTGACCATCACCGCGTGCACGGCCCCTTTTGATTTCGAAGCGGTCAATGGGTGAGGATTGGTGGTGTTAGGTTTGTTGGTGGAATCTGGAGTTCGAGAAATTGGGGTTTTTGTTGCGCAACTGCAATTTCTCTTCTTCTAAGGCTTGAATTTCTAGTTTCCGAGCCATGGTAAAGGCCTCATCAAACGTGTGGAAAGTTTGAATTTGAAGAGTAGGAGAAATGTGCTTAGCACATGCCCGCATAAAAAGTTTGATAAGTTCAACCTGAGGCAAGGCATATGTAAGTTGGTTGATAAGGCCCCACCATTGTCCAACGAATTTTGCGATAGATTCGTCTTCAAATTGTCTGATGGCATAAAGGTCAATGATAGATACTTTCTTGGCAATGTTAATGGAGAAATGATCCAAGAAAGATTGGGCTAGTTGGTTAAAAGAGAAGATTGAGTGCTGGGTTAAAGCACTTTACCACTCCAAGGTGGGTCCTGATAAGGACATGGGAAAGGTGCGGAGTAACAAGGCATCATCATGAGCAATCAAATAACAAGCATGTCTAAATGATCGCAAGTGTTGTTGAGGGTCCTCTTTACTATTAAAATGGGTAAATTTTGGTAATTCCCATTGAGGAGGATACGAATGAAGGGGGACAGACGGGTGAATAGGCTCCCGACAAACTTGCTCATATGTCAAGGTGCTACGACTTCCTGAAACAGAAGCCTCCAGGTTTTGCATTTTGTCCATCATTTGTTTAATGAAATCTGTGGTTGGATGAGATGATGGTGCGATTGTGGTAAACGGAGGAAAATTGGGCCAAGGGCCTTTGCTGGACAATGGTGGGGCTAAGTGTTGATAAGGTATGGAGGATGAATATGTTGAGGCAACTGAATAGGGATGTCCCATATAAGATGTTGAGGTCACTGGATACGTGTATGGGAAAGAAAAGGTAGGCGGAGCTTGAGAAGGAAAGCTAGTGTGGATAGGTGGTAGAGAGCAAGTCATGAACGGAGCAGTCTGTAAGAGAGATGAGGTAGGGGCAGTCGGCGGTAATGATATGTGGGGTCCAAGATTAACCAACGGAAAGCCAATCTGAGTCGTATGAATGTCTGAAGCCGTCGGATTGGGAGACGGGGCTAGAGATGCAGGAAGCAAGGCTGTGTTATCAGGCGGAGTGGGAGCTAAATGAGCAGCTATACTAATAGGCATACCAACAAGGAGCTGACCATCAGGCGTACGGTCAGGGGTATGAGACAAATAGTATTGTACAGCGCTAGAATTAGCATCCAGAAACTTGGCAAAGTCCTTATCTCCCACAGGAATTTTAGGAACCTCGCCGGTATCCGTAGGATTCCCCACAGAATGTGAAGGGGGTGATTTAGGCAAAGAAACAGAGCAAACATGTGAAACCATGGTGGCGGCTTGCTTTCGAGTGATAACAACCATGGACAGGAGTTCACAGTAGGGTTTCAATCTGTCAGGAACAGAAACAAACTCAGACTGGTGAAATTGGTAGGTTACTGGTTTGTCAGGAATTGGGAAAGACAATAACCGATATTGGTCTTGTAACTGATGTCGGTTATACTATAGCCGATGGCGGTCAGGTAACCGATGTTCGGTGTAAGAAGTCTGGGCTAACAAGATATAAAAAAGGTTGCTAATTTGATTTTTAACAACGTTTAGTATACTTGTCCAATTATTGATCACAGAAGATAGGGTATGAGAAAGAAAACAGAACTAAAAACAAGCAAGATGCACACGCAAATCCAGAGACTAACCCTAGGGTTAATTTTAATTATTGTGGGCTTATGCCTTTAGACGCGGAACGATGTCAATCCTAAACAAAAGACTTAGGGGAAATGTCAAGTTGTTTTGGCTTATAAGGTTACCTCAATCGGGCGGAGGAATACCGCGGAAAAGGGGGGATGTTTGAGCTGTTGTGTTAATTGTGGAGTGATTCGGTATGTGTTGTGCAGTTAAAGTAAGATTAATTTCTTGTCAATACCATGGATATCACCCCCACATGTACGACCTGTTACTTAATCTATGTTCACTAGAATTGAAAACAGCAAGCAGTAATGCAATGCACGTGTTTTAAACCCAAATCGAAAATGATATTTGATGAAGCAAAAGAGATGACTTTCACTAATGTGAGATGTAAAAGCAAAGCAAGTTCTTTTATCAAAATAATACAAAACCTTGTGAATATCTTTTAGAAGAAGAAAACAGCAAGTATACTCCCTATATGAAAGCAAGCAAGAAAGAAAGAAACCCAAAATGGGTCCCACCGGGCGTGCCAAAATGTTTCACTCGGAATGTTTCATTCCTCTTAGAAACAGATAAGGTTAGGGCTAGGAGGAATACCTGTTGAACGTCGAGATGGTGTGCGCGTACCATAGAGAAAGATCAGGTTGACTGCGAAGAACTCCTTTTTTTCTTTGAAGGACTACCTGCAAATAAGAACACAAGACCACACGATTTTGATTAGACAATAAATGAGGGAACTTCCTTGGGCCCAAGAAATATAAAACTTCCTTTCGAAGGTGGTCAGTTCCCCTGTCAATATGAATCAACACAAAAGATTGTAAAATATCAATTAAATTATTTTGTTGAAACTGGGCAGGGGAAAGGCTGGTTTCTGGTTGTAGTCAGGATAACCGATACCGGTTACTGGTAACCGATGTCGGTAGGGTTTAGGATCTGTAGGTTCGTTGTGCTGTAGGGTAGCTATGTTGTTTGTAAGGCTAGTTTTATGGGTGATATTAGGAAATGAGGTGATGAGAGGTAAAAGAATGATAGTTAGATGCAATGGCACGCTGGGTAGTGGATTCAGGAATGGATCTATGAGGACTGTGATTCAAAAATCATAAGAAATGTTATAACAGAGGACATGCAAGATGTGACTTACTGGTTTTTGACGAAGATGCAAGTTGATCTCCTTTGCTGCAAACTCTTCTGGTTTCTCCACTCGTCTCTGCTCGGTCAAGTGAAGATCTGGACTCTCTTTTTCGCTCCCAAATGATCTCTCTTGATTCCTAAAATCCTTCCACCCTGATCCGAAATTCCCCCTCCTTTGTTTTTGGTTTGGGGAGACCATTTACAAGGAACTGATGGCAGTTACGTAACTGACGGCGGTCGAGTAGGAACCGGCATCGGTAAGGAAAAAGTAGGCTATTTTTAGTAAAATAGCCCACCTTCCCTGCTTTTCTCCCGAGAGATTAGTTGCGGGCTTGGTCAAGTGACTAGAAGGTCGGTTTTGGGTGCGAGAAAGGGGTCCTTAGTCATGGGTGTAGATGTGGACCAAGTTATAGGTCTTAATTAGGTTAGTTTAGGGTTAGGGCTAGGTCATGATGAGGTGGAAAAATGAGGTGGCAGGTAAGGTGATGTGGATTTATCAATTACAAGGTAATTAATAAATAATTGTGTAAGGTTTAGGTGATGAGGTTAGATTGCAAGATGAGATGCGGGTCACAAAGGGGTCGTAAGACACAAATTTGGTGTCTACAATAGTTTCCCTATGACATTTTTATTATTTAATTATGAGAGTATAGAACCCTACTTTACCATATCTAGTAAATCAAATATCTGAATTTGCACTTGCTACTAAAATTTAATTACTGCTAAATTTATAACGTTAACTTGGGTTTCCACATGGTTAATGCCTCTGTATCTCAACTAGGGTTCTTGTATTATTATGCAAGGAAAATGACAGGTCTGAAGGTTGTATATGATGTGTAGATGGGGAAGGAAATGCATGCAAGTATGAACTGATCAAACTAGGCCATGCCATCATACAATGAAGAATTTATTGTTTTCTTGGAGGGCACCCATGCTCTGAATAAATCCTATCATTAACTGACACACTCGACCACCCCATCACTTCTCCACCAACACCCTCATTACTCCCAATTCCACTCCACCACCCAACATTTTTAATTTATTTTATTCTATTATTTTATTTATCAAAATTTTATTTATTTATTTATTTTTCTTCATTTAGCTTTTTTTTTATAATAACACTAGTTCAAATTGACCTGTTGTTGATGGAAGGGGAAAAGAAAGTGGAGCATTACAACCAAAAATATTTTCTAAATTTATGAATGTGAAATTAATTCAAGTATTTGTTAATATAATCAATTCTAATAATGCAAAAATAGATTCAGTCTTCATTAATTATCTTAAGTCAACATAATTTTTCATATAGATCAAATTGGAAAAATTGGAATCCAATAATAATGAAATTGGAATCCTAAAATAAAAAAATTGGAATCCAATAGTAATGAAATTGGAATCCAATAATAGAGAAATTGGAATCCAATAATAGAAAAAGTGGAATCTAATAATAGAAAAATTGGAACTTTATTGAGTCCAATAATGACAATATTAGAATCCAATAGTACTACTAATGGAATCTAGCATTAGTAATAATTAAATATAGTAGTAACAAGAATAGAATCCATTATACATTAAAAAAAGGTGATATATTTCTACCAAAAGTTATAAAACTAGAGTCTAGATTCACTGGAATATGTCCAAATTTACTGAAATGGTTGTTTTCTATGTTCACTGATGAGCTCCAAACACACTATAGTAATAATGTTACAAAGATCTATTTTATCTAGATATCCAAGATATGAAATATAGGTTTAGTTAAGGATTATATCTAATAGTTCAAAAATCTATTCTTACGAGTGAATGAAATATCTAATGATAATTAAAATTATCTCTTCTTATATGGAATCGAGTATAACATCCAGCTTAATGTTCATCTTGTTAATCCAGGTTGAATATTAGAATCCAGGATCATTTCTCATCATGTTGAGGAAAGAGATATGGTAAAATGAAGGGATATCACTAATCATAAGGAATGCATGAATCTAACACCATCATTTCCCTAACATACACTATAAAATCCTCAATAAATTGAAGATGAACAAGTAAAAATACTATGTTACAGTTGTGATAGTAAGTGGAGAAAATAACATAAATTTCCTAAGAATAAATTATTCTATAATAGGGGCATTTATGAAGAATAAGATGAGGAGGAAGCAACTGACACAAATAAATATGTTTCTAATAATGAGGTTGAAGAATCTCAAGAAAATATATATTTCCATTTCATTCTAGGAATCAACACCCCACAAACACTCAAGGTTTTTGGGTTTGTGAATAAACAAATGGTGAAAATATTAATTGACTATGGAAGTACTCACATCCAATCAATCATAAGTTATCCATACACTTAAATTTCTTCATTTATCAAGCCCTAAATTTTCAAGTCATGGTTGCAGATGGAGGTAAAGTTAGTTGTTCAGGAAAATTCCATAAGATTAATTTATCTAGAGGAGATTACTTGCTAGAGTGCCCCATGTATGCAATTTCAATGGGAGGATAAAAAATTATGTTAGGCATCTAATGGCTCACTACTTTGGGAACTGTTGAGATGAACTTCAAGGATTTGTTCATCTAGTTCCATTTTGAAGGAAGAAATTTTGAGTTGTATGGGATGAAAGAAAAAACTACATAGTTAGTAAGTTATCATCAAATGCAAAATATTCTTAAGAAGGGTGAATATGATTTTTTGGCATAACCATATCTGTAAGAAGCTAAACCATAAAAAAAACTATACCATTAGATCTATAAGAAATTATTAATGAGAACTTAGTTGTTTTTGGGTATATGTAGAAAGGTTTTCCCCCAAAAGAGATAATGATCATACTATCCAACTAGTACTAAGATTCCAACCACCTAACATTTAGCCTTACAAGTACCCTTATCTATAGAAGATTGAAATTCAAAATATGGTACATGAGATGTTGGAAGCTTGTATTATTTTCCATTTTTAGAGTTCCCACTCTTCTCTAGTAGTGAAGGTACCAAAAAAGGATGGAGGTTATCACGTTTCCTGAATAAAAGGATCTCAACAAATACATAGTGAAAGATAATATCCTATTCATGTTATTAAATATTTATTAGATGAATTACATGGTGTTGTTTATTTTACAAAATTATATCTTCAATCAGGATATCATCAAATTAGAATTTGTGATGAAGACAAAAAGCATTTATGACACATGAGGGCCACTTTAAATTTCTAGTAATTCCTTTTGGCCATACAAATGCATCATCTAATTTCCATAGTTTTATGAATTCAATATTTGATTTATTTCAGTGGAAGTTCTTCTTTATATTCTTTGATGATATGTTAATCTATATAAATACATGGGAGGAACATTTGCATAATGTCAATAAGGTTTTGGATGTTGTTGAACAACAATACCTTAATGCCAAGCCCTTCAAGTGTGTATTTAGATTAAAGGAGGTATAATACATGGGTCATATCATGTATCATGAAGGTGTAAATTTGAATCCTTATAAGATCCAGGTCATGGTAGATTGGTGACTCATAACCCTCAAACAAAACT
>CM034152.1:455914548-456012038 GCA_019776745.2 Taxus chinensis | reverse complement strand
TTATACCACTTGATGTGGAGTTGTTTTAGGCCATACAAGATCTTATTTAGTTGGCCACACCATCTCCTCTGTACCGTGGACCTCATAGTCCTAAGGTGCCTGTATATATAGTACTCCCTCTAAATCACCAGGAGAACTGCAATCTTAAATCTAGCTACTTAAGTGCAAGTATTCTACTATCAACTATTCCAAGAAATAGTCTAATAGAAGTCATTTGTCATACATGATAAAAAAATCTCATCAAAATATACACCTTTTTTCTGTGCAAACCCCTTGACCACCCATCTAGGCCTTTATATTTTCTCACCTTTCCTTTAAATTCGGATATTCTATTATCATTGTTCTACCATGCTCTTTTACCTTTAGGTAGATTCCCCAATCCCATGTGGTTCTCTATGGAGATTGATGTTCATCATTCATGGCTTACTCCCACTTATCTTGACATCCACCGGATTCACTTCATTTAAAAGCTTCTGGATCTCCACTGTCATATAGAGTAATTAAAATAATAAAGAGAGGAGAAAGAAAATGTCTAGGTTTCTTCTTACCTAGAAGACATTCTCAATATAGGAGTTGGGGGGTTCTGTTGAGTAGGTTCCTGAATGATTTCATGTTACACTTTCAATCTAGAATCCTGATCACTACATTTATTTCTTGGCTATTCCATGTTTCCTGAACTTTTTTTTTTACATCTTTGTTCATTAAGATCACCATCCCTATATGAATTAAATTTCTTGTCCTTATACTCCAACATTTTAAATCAAAATTAATCAACACACTCAATAACAAATTTAAAGTGAGTTTGATGATTTAAATCTAGTTAGTCCTATCAACCTTGTCAATATGAATAACACATCACATCCACATAATCAGAAAATTAATAATCAAATTTCTACCCCCCCCATTTTTTTTTTTACCAAGCCTCATCAATTACCTCAACCAAGGCACTGAGGGTCTATATTTATCAATACAATATGTGCTCAATGCGTCTCCCAAAAAGAAGAAAGAGGTAGTCTTCATGTAAACCTCATTGCTCCTAGCTCTTCCTGATTGTACTGCTCATCTTTCTGACACTCACATTTTGCTGCAGTAGTTCCAGGAGGAACCATCTTTTTCCTCGCGGATATCCATTCTTATTAACAATAATCATCAAAATCATTATTGTAATACCTCCCTCCATGACAACCTGAGAAATTTTATCTTAAGACCTGGTTCATTCTCTATATCAGGGATTTCTATTTAACAAAAGTTGTCAAATACGTCATATTATTCTAATGCAATATACCTAAAATTTTCTTATTTTACATCATTAATAAAAGTGACATAATAATATGAACCCCCAAGAGATGATACCTGAGATGAACCCCACCATCAAAATGTACTAGCTCTACTTAATCTCTTTCTTTGTAGGTCCCACCTTAAGAAACTTAAGCTTTTTGTTTCCCATATACGTAGTGCATCACAGAACTCCCAAACATGTTTTGGATATCTAGGTAAATTATTACTATGATCGCCATGCCCTTATGATCATATGATCAAGCCTATTAATGCCACAATTTTGTATCTTCATGTGAACCCACAAATTAAAAAAATTAGTTCTATCAGTGGTTAAATCCAAGGTTGCCAACCTTCCACGAGCGCACCTTAGTAACTTCCAGATTCACTTAAATATCACAGTAAACATCAATTCCTAACTGCCCCACCGATATCAAATTTCATATGATAGAGGCACAATTGACATCATTCAATAGCCATGTATTCACATTCTAGATCTAAACCTAAAAAATAACCTTTCCAACTATACTACAAGGAACATCATCAATAAGAAAAATGTGCCAAAAATCCCTTAAAAATATCAACAAAATTAATGACTATGTGGAGTAGCATAGAAAAAAACACCCCAAATCTAAAACCTAAGATTAAGAAATATTATGCAAAAAAAAAATATCCAAAACATCACCATTACATTACTGTTGCCACATTTCCATATTTTCTTATTCGGTTGTTTCTTCTTATCCCAAAAGCTCCCAAAATCCTTCTTTGCATGACTGCATTTCCAAAGTGTAACTACATCTTTACTTTGGATTGTGACCCTGCTCAGATCTTTCCAAATTTCCATGGACTTTCTCGATATTCTATATTCCTCTAGTTTGCCACTTGCCAAAGCATTCCCTAAAAGTATAGATTCTCAGAGATTTTCTTCACATTCCTCACGTAGAATTGTAGGAATTGTAGTTTACTCAATACACTATTGTTCTAAGGTGCATAACACTCCTTCCTTTTGCAAATTGACGGCATCTAACCAGGTAGGACTATTAACTCCCTTCATACGACACCCTTTTGTCATTTTTACTCTTATAAACCATTTAAAACAAACCAAAACAAACAGGTAGTTATCACCTTGTTCCTAACTATATTAGCTTCTTATCTCTTCTAGATGCCTTCAAAAAATAGCTCCTGGGAGATCAATCACTTCTTTGGATTGAGTTAAGCCATTCGGAACCATTCCAGAACACTAATTACTCCTAGTGAGAGATTAATTCAGTATAACCTAGGTAATTACCCTATAAACAAGTCAAATCAAACTTGACTTGCAAGTGCTGTTGGACTGTATCCTTTGTCCCACACACACCCAAATCTTCCTTTTCTTCCCAACCAAAAAACATAAATCGGGCTATACCCCCTCCCTCATTTCCTAGAACCTATCTTCTCTTAGCACCCAAAATTATAGCAATTTGATTAGGCTTTTAGTTTGTATTCATCTTCTTAAGTTGAGCTAAAAGCATTTACTCTTATATTTCATACTATAACATAGAGTAAAGGAAGATACATTGGCCTGAAGCCATTAATGGGGAGATCTCTTTCTCTAAACAAATTTAAAATGAATGTGTTTAGATCCTCTTAGGGTCACTATTTCAAAGCTTTCAAAAGAAGAGAGATTAATTCATTTGCTTAGTTTTCATTGGTTTATTTCCAAATTAATGTTTCCATGGATTTTACACTTGTCATTAAACACATTTGGCACGCCCTAGTGGGACACTTATGTCACCCTCCATTAATGGAGGGCTTTACAGTTTTCAAAGCTTATTTTTAAGTTTTCTTAGAATCACTTGTTAGTTCCTCATTTTTATTTCGTTCTAACCCTAGGTAAATGAAACATCATTTATATAAATTTTTTGTGGGTTTGATCTAGAAATAGGACACTTTGACTAACAAATAACATGTTTTCTCTTGAAAATTTTAAAATCCATGTTTTTTATAGGTTTTTCACAGGGTGCACATAGGTGTCCAGAAAGGGGCATGTACACATTGGAACCCCCACGTACCCTTCAATCAAACAATGTCTCTAATTAAAAAGTCCTATCATTTGTAAACCAGAACTCTAACAACAGATGTGCACACGTCTTTCGTCATATGGGGCCTCGTATACTCTCTTCTTGGATGAGTGGCGTAAAATCCTGACTGTGGGAAAGAATTAGAAATAACCCATCACAGATGTGCACACATCCTCCAATCATATGGGGTTGTTTATTCCATATCTCTGGATGCGCAGTGTAAAATATCTTGACTATGTAAAAATTTTACTACAGTTCCTGTTTATGGACCTGAGGCACATACATGTCGTAACCTAAGCATCCATGTTCAATATAGGCACTTCTCGTCATATTGTAAAGCATCTGTGTTTACTTTCTTTGAGTTTTTATTAAATTTTTTTTTACTGCAGCAGTAATTATACCCGTCAGGTGGGGTGCATATTCCGTTGGTTGGAGGCACGGGGGTCATAATAGTGCGTAGGCATTTGGTGTTAAAAGAAATTGCAAATTTTTACAACGCCAAGAAATTTTTTTCTAGTCCCTCACTGCAAGTTTTTAAGACTAACAATTGAAAATAGGGTTCTCTTAAATATTCATTTGTAAAATAAAAAGTTTTTTTGTTTTTCAACGTTAAAGTGGTTTTTTGGTAGAATTGTAGCTCTCTCCTCCCTCGTCTTCTAAGGTTGATCTTGGAGATCAAAAACACCAACAAAACTCATATAAATTGGCTGCAAAATACCACTTGTTTTATAGGTTGAAGTAAAAATTTCATGTGGGTTTAAGTAGGGTTTCCCTACTTTAACGCATCCTCTTCTCCTTCGTGCCTTTTGGCAATCATAGGAATAAAAAACAAGTGTAAGTTCTCTTTTTACATTAATCTAGGAATCAGAAAGTTATTGAAACTTGTTGTCTACAGGACCTATTGCTTATCGAAGGGAGGCATCGAAACAAAACACAAACCTTATAATACATGTGTTCTTGTAGGTTACTAAATGGTGTACTACTTAAAATCACATTAAAGATAAGCAAGATAACAAAAAAAACACACCATATTCAACATTGTATTACGGTTTCAGAACAGGTTACGCCCTATCTTACTCAATTGGAACATAAACCGCCTTTGGTGCATAATGCCTTAAGCTCCAACAATGTGTGGTGGTAACCAGAGAAACCCTAAAGTAGTCCACCGCTGTGTAACCTCAATGTATGAAAACAGGAAGCCGCTCTGCTTACCCCACTTGACTAGTACGGCTTGTGATTTTAGAGTGACAAGTTTCTGTATCACAACCTTAGGTAGAAGTACAATTATGGATGCATTCATTTCACCACTTTATTTGAAGGGGATAAAGCTGAGATACTGCAAACTAGTCATTTCTCTTCTATTTACTTTTTGGGTAATCACACCTCACTCTTAGAACAATATTGTAACACTAGATGAGAGAACTTTTAGGAACCATTTTGTTTTGTCAAGGATCCATTTACTCAGTCCTTGTTATGTCAACCAATCACATAAGTGATGGCTCATCTAGCATCTAAACCTTGTTTGCTAAAAATACGGCAAAGAACCCTTTGTGATTGAACTGGGGGTGTTAAGGGGGAGAGGAAGGGGTGAGGTGGATGGGAAACGGGTTAGGGAAAGGTTAAAGGGAGGGGACGGCGAAGAGGAGGCGAAAAAGTGAGGGGGGAGAGTAACGAGGTAAGAGGGCGGAAAGGAGAGGAGATGAGGGGGTGAGGGGAGATAGGTAGAGGGGATGCGGAGGTGTATGGTGGAATCGGAGGTGGGGCCGGTGGAAATTAGTGTAGGTGGTGGAGGGTGCACGAGGAGGAGGGAAGTGAAAGAAGAGGCTTGGAGAGAAGGGGGACGGGTGGGGGGTAGGGGGAGACGGATGGGAAAGGAGAGAAGGGCTAGTTCTTTTCATCATGGAACCTAAGCTACATCCCACTTTTTCTTATTTTTGTCCTTGTCTTCAGATGAGGTGAAGCTCTACCTAAGTGTTTGCTTAGCTTGTGTCCATCTTTTGATCAGTACCCTTGCATTCTCATCACCCATTATTTGGGGTGAGAAAGGTGCATATACTACGTGTTTTCAATAGAGATAGTGCTCATCAATTTTTTGTCTGTTTACACCCATCCATGTTTGTGGCTGGGTTTTTAAATGTCTAAAGTGTGTGGGTGCACTTTTTGTGTCTTTGATAAAATTCCTTTCATCTTGATTTAAAGATCATCTTCACCGTTGTGTGTTCGGTTCACTTTTTTCTCTTCTTGAGTTGATATTCTTGTTCGCATCTTAGAAGTATAATTTCGGTACTTACATCGTGTTCTCATTTTTTTTGAGGGAACGGTATAAGTACCCTTATTGTGTAGTTATGCTGCTCACACGATTAAAAACTACTTGTGATACTTATCACTTGGTTTTACTCTCAAAATCATCTTAGTCTTCTTGAAAAGTGTTGATAACACTTTACATATATCATAATAAAGTCACCATGGTGCTAACACCTTGCTTACTTGGTTAATATATCACGGTGAGATTATTTACACTATATTTATTTGCAACTTCCATTTTTCAGAAGGTTTGGCTTTCATCGGTAGTCAAACTAGTTTTTTTAAGTATACCTTATCAAGGGACTACAATAACATCATGTCAGTGCTTAGACCTTGTTGGGGTTCTAACTTGGCTTACATATTGATAAATATTTGTCACTATCTTAGGGTATAGGCTTGGCAATAACAATGTGAGTGTGTCTTAACATAAGGTGTGCATATGAATGTTTCTTGGTAAAAACAATTACATAAAATTACATCTACGATACACTATGATATAATTTCAACATCCCCTTAAAAATGGCTTGCAGAAAACCATGCACTTAGGGGTTACACTATCTACATAAAAGTGTCTGTTAGTAATGCCTAAAAACATAAAAATGGTAGCCAAATCAAATGAGAAACATGAGGGAGACAACCCTTTCAGCACATTCCCATTCAGTGGTCATAACTTAGGACCGCTCTTCTCCCAAGTCAAAGATATGGAGATGTTAATTGATCATATTAGAGAATAGTTGGACTCTTCAGGAGAACAAAAAAGGTTAGACCTAAACATATTTGATGAGATCTTATATTATAACAAAGTTCAAGTGCTTGCAAGAGTCTTGACATCAAGAGCTAAAATTTCACATGAGTGCAAAGAAGAAGAAAAGGTTGTTGACCCTAACTTAGGAGAGTGAAGATTCGGCTTAGATACAAATAATCCTTTTGATGTGGGATATGCATCCACTTCTAGGCAACATAAGGCCTTTGTCAAAGGTGAAACATCATGTAAACCTCACTTTAAGGCTTCATGTAAGGTAAAAACTGAGTGGAAGGCCTCCCCTCCTTTGAAATTTGATGAAGAAGAGGATCCCTTGGTTGAGGAGGAAATCCTCCAAAATAGATCTTGAAGTTGAGTCAAAAATGAGCAAACCTAGGTGCTTCAAAAAGAAACATAGGTAAAGACAAAGACAAAAACAAACTTAACGAGTTTCAATTTGATCCACATATAGATTATACTTTTAAAGCAACTCAGGCTCAAAGGTCAATATCACCTACTAAGGAGCAAATCATTCAGAATGAATTAAAATATATGAAAGATACACACACAACATTACAATAGGGAAATGTAGGCCAGAACAGAAAATACTTGTATGAAGAACTATGTCCTTACCCCTTTGATAAGGACATGTTACAACAACCTTTCCCAAAACATTTCACTATCCCCAAGTTTGATAAGTATAAGTGTGAAAGTGATCCTCACGATCATATAAAATACTTTTACATGGCTTGCCAAGAGGTCACGTATAGCGATAATTTCTTGATACAAATTTTTCCTCACAACCTAGGAGCCGTGGGATTGGAATGGTTTTATAGTATACCTAAAGGATCTATTACAACATGACCCACACTAGTAGAGAAATTTGTAAGACATTACTCCTATAATATGGAGAGTGACATCACGATGAACAATCTATGTAACACAAAACAAAAAAACCAATGAGACATTTTCAGGATTTTTACAGCGATGGCGTGGGTTAGCTAGTCACTTTCCCTCTGCCTTACCCAAAAAATAGTTAGTGAGCATATTCATTCCTAACTTGAACCTGGAAATATCCTTTCACTTACAAATGCATTGTGGCTCAAAATTTGAAGAATTCATAGAGAAAGGTAGTGAAATTGAGAAATTTCTTATTTCCAAAGGCACGCTTAAACTATCTATTAAAAAAAAAACATGAAGCCCAATCCATAGACAAACCTAAATTCTTCAATAAGAATAAACATGTTTTTGGTGATGGCATTATGGACTCTAAGAGAGTCCAAGCCATACAGACAGGTCCATTCTTGAAACTTTCAAAAGGGCCTCGTCCCAAAGTGCCTACAAAACGTATGTTCACATATTTGACAGAATCCTTATCTACCATCCTAAAGCAGTTAGATGGTGTAAATATGGTAGAATATCCAATGACAACAATTCCCTACCAAGAAGATGCTCCAAAATAGGTTTGGTTCAAAGACAATGAATATTATGACTTCCACCGTGTCAAAGGACACACGATGGATAGATGTTTGAGATTATGCCATTATATCCAAGACCTCATAGAGGAAGGGAAGATCATTGTAGAGTCTCCTCTAGAGACTGGTAGGAGTTCAAATGAAAAAATGGGTATTTACAAGGAACATTTTCTTGACCATGTAGACAAAAAGAAAAAGAAAACAGATAAAGGGAAAACTTCTAATGACTATAGGACTACTACCTATGTGTACCCTACAAATGATACTCCTTATGATTCCCTCATTAGATGTATAAACTCATCTAACGTACATATTAACACCATTCTAATCTCAGAGAAGAGTTATGTAGTCGAGACAAGACGTCCCTGCCTAATCATACTAGATCTTGTACCTACCCCTGAGGAAATTCAGTATAACTTGATAGAGAAATTAGAAAAAATGTCTGCTAAGATATCCATCCTCGATCTCCTAAAGATCTCCAATGCTCATAAAAACATATTGTTCAAAACTTTGCAAAATTTAGGGGTTTCCACAGAAATAGATCCCATAAACTTTCAAGCCATGATTACACACTTAGACACCAATGATCAAATTAATTTTGATCATACTACAATCCCACATAATAACCTAGAGCATAAATTACGATTATATCTCGAAGTGGTGATTACCTATCGTAAGATAAAAAGAGTTCTTGTAGATGGGGGATCTAGACTGAATATTTGCACCTTGAAGCTGGTAAAGTAGTTGGGCCGGTCAGAAACAGAGTTGGGTGTTAAAACTATCACAATCACGACATATGACAATGAAGAAAGAGAATTAGCATGGACTCTTGTGGTCCCCATGGAGGTAGGGACAACATGTCATGATACAACATTCCATTTCCTTGATTTGGACCTTTCTTATAACATGCTCTTGGGATGCCCATGGATCCATGCCATACGAGCTATTCCATCAATGTTTCATCAGTGCATCAAGCTATATCACGAAGGGCAGGTAGTTACCATTTTGGGTGACCCAAAACCTTTCACACATTTTAGGGTTCTACAGAATTTTTCTCGTGCAGCTTATGAATGTCCTTCTACGGATGTTTTAGTCCCTTTACAAACAGAGGCCATGAGGAACTGAGTGGATTCAAAATCTCTCACACCTTTCAATCAGGATTTCCCCTTGCTGATTAATCCATTTGCTTCATGGGAGGCCATAGTAGAAAAATATGGCCCAAGTAGGCCATTCACTCTTGAGTAGGCTCTGTTGATATCAGACCTATCAGTATCCCCCAGGACAAGGGGGAAGCCTTAATTTTAGTTCAAGAGCACTCGTAAGCAATGTCCTAAACCTTTGGAGAAATTCATCCATAGTGGCCTCTTGTTTGAAGAGAAAATGTTAGAGAACCCACCAGAAGAGTATAAGAGGGCACCATGGCTTCATGAAATAAAGCACCTTAATACGTCAAAGGTCCTCACATGATGTTTATCATGGGCTATGATGGTTTTGGATCTAGCATCAATGCACAAGGTCGGTTGGAGCCTATCCCTATCCCACATTTCAAAATTAATAAACATGGCCTTTAAATAAGGCCCCATGATGCTCTACCTTCTGAGAACAACACTAGTTCTTCTGAAAGTGAGGATGTTTCACCTCATTCTAATATTGACGCAGATTCCCAATGTAGCCTTTACGAAGATCTTGCCTCTACAAACCTATTCCTTGAGTCGTCAGTCCTTACCTTGTCTGAATCCATCCCCCTAGATAAATATCGAATAGCCCTTGTATATCCTGAGCTTATAGATTGGGATCAAAAACTTCATGTGCCATTTGATTTCTTTGAAAATGATGAGGTATTCATGGAGTTCGTGGGACTCAGGGACTTTATTCTCATTGGAGACCACAAGAAAGGATTTAAGATTCAACTAGACACTTTTACCTATTTTGGGAAGGAAGTAGAAATGTGCAAATGGTTGAATAAAACGGGGTGTAACTAAAGGTACACCTACCTCTAAGGAACCGTGCAATAAGGCTCAATGGAAATCCCATAGTGATAAACTCTTTGGCAAGCTGATAGACAAACAAAATGAAGAGTCTAAAGAACGAAGTGATTTATCCATTTAAAGATGATCATTAACTGCCACATGAGATTGATCTTACTCTTCCCCCTAGATCCTACATGGATGGAAGATGCTTATAAAATGCTTATCAAGGAAATAATCATTGTCAACATTAGTTTAGAGGAGCAGATCCAAAATAGTCAAGTTAGGATCTTCACTCTCAGCATAGGAACAAAATACCTTTGCAAAACTCTTGAAATAGAGTACGTGGACATATTCGTGTGGACATATGCAAGATATGCTCAGGGTTAGACCCTGAGCTAGTTGTTCACAACCTCGTTGTGCACCTAGAGGCCAAAAAAATCAAACAAAAATTAAGAAAGATGCATCCTAAAGTTGCGCTCTTTGTCAAAGAAGAATTGGATAAATTGTTAGCTATTGATTTCATAAAACGTATTGAATATTCAAAATGGATCTCTAACATAGTGCTAGTATAGAAAAAAACATTGTGGGGATAAGGATCTACATAGATTTCTGTGACCTCAACAAATCATGTCCAAAATATTATTTTCCCCTACCTAACATTGACATGATAGTAGATTCAATAGCTGGTTATGAAATGTTATCCTTGATGGATGGATTTTCGGGTTATAACCAGATACGAATTACGGAGGAAGATCAAGCATAAGACGACATTCATCACCCCTTGGTGAACTTTCTACTGCAACGTCATGCCCTTCGGGCTTAAAAATGTTGGGGCTACTTATCATTGCAGGTCATGAAAGTTGTCATCCATGATATGATAAGTGACATCATGGAGGATTATGTCAATGATATCCTAGCAAAATCTAAGAATAGAAAAGAACAACTTGAAGTGTTGCAGGTGTATCTTTCAGCATCTAAGAAACTATAAGGTTCACTTTAACCCTAAGAAATTTGTCTTCGGTGTCTTTTCAGGAAAGCTCCTGGGGTTCATTCTCTCACAAAGAGGGATTGAAGTGGATCCTGTGAAGGTTACGGCTATCATGAAAATGCCACCACCTACCACTCTTAAGCAGCTAAGGAGTTTACAAGGAAAGATCCAGGCAATCCGTCACTTCATTTCACAACTTGGGGATAACTACCACTGCTTTACTCATTTTATCAAGAAATATGTCACATTCAATTTGGGACCTGATTGTCAAAAAGCCTTTGCGCTACTCAAATAATACTTTTCTAACCCATGCCTATGCTAATGCCACGTACTCCCAGATGAATCTCTCCTCCTATGCATCTCCGCTACCAAGTTTTTCATTGGAGCTTTACTTTCCCAATATGACTTAGCCCATAAAGAGATAGTAATTTACTATCTTAGCCACACCTTGATCACATACGAACTGAATTATCCCAAAATAGAAAAATTCTGCTTAGCGGTTGTGTTCACATTTCAAAAGCTTCACCATTATCTCCTAAATAATAAGAACAAGCTCATATCCAAATTTGACTCTCTCAAGTACCTTTTATCCATAACCCACCCTCATGGGCCGAATGGCTAATTGGATCATTCTCTTGAGTGATTTTGGCATTGAGTTTGTAAATCAGAAGTCTTTGAAAGGATAGGTACTGGCTGATTAGTTGGTAGAAGCTCCTCTCCCAAGAATGGAACCCTTGTGCTTAGAATTACCAGATACATCTATCATTTTTATTCACAGAGTCCATAGAATGGTACATGTTTATTTTGATGGACCCTTTTACCTTCCATGGATTTGGAGTAGGTTTGCTCCTCATCACTCCAAATGGCGATGTCATACCACGAGAATTATCGGTTGGGATTCCCATGTACAAATAAAATTACAGAGTATGAAAGCACTCATCGTCGGACTCAAGCTATCTATTATATGGAATATCAGACAACTACGATTCACTGGGGACTCTCAACTTATCATAAAACTAGGTTAATGATGAGTATAAGGTTAAAGATGAGAAGTTTATTCCATATAAGAAGATGGTTGAAACTTTGAAGGAGTATTTCACACAAGTCATCTTTGAACAAAAACCAAGATTGCATAATAGATCCACAGATGCCATGGCTATTATTGAGTCTCTCTTGCGCATAGCACTTGAAGAAAGCAAGATGCCTTTCTTCATAGAACATCTACAAGTACCTGCATATGATATTCCAAAATCATGTTTGGCATGTGAAGTTGTTGGTCCTTTATCCCCTTGGTACGACCCTATCTTCCAATACCTACAAGATGGCACCTTTCCCCCTGACATCACCCATTCTGAAAAGAAATCCCTTATTCACTGCATAGCCCATTATGCCCTCCGAGGAGGCACCCTTTATCATCATGGCTACAATGGGAATCTGCTTTGTTGTTTGGATGTCACTGATTCTATCCACATAATTAAGGAAGTACATAGTGGTATTTGTCGAGCACATACTAGTGGTATGGTCTTAGATAATAAGATATTGAGAGTGGGATATTATTGGCCCACCATGGAATTCAATTGTTGTAACTTTGTAAAGAAGTGTGAACTATGCCAGAAGTATGGGAATTTAATACATGCACCAGCATAAGCCTTATAGCCTATTGCAATGCCTTGGCCATTCTCTAAATGGGGCCTGGATCTCATAGGGAATCTCCACCCTTCTTCATCAAACGATCATACTCATATCATCACTGCCACCAAATAATTTACTAAATGGGTAGAGGTTGTTCCTCTTACCTATGTCACCGGTGCACAAATTTCAAAATTCATCATGAACCATCTCATATGCCATTACAGGATCCCCTCAGCCATTATCACTGATAATGGTAAATATTTCAAAAATAAAACGGTTAAAACATTGTGTCAATGCTTCCTTATCCAACTTAAGTGGTCTACCCCTTATTACCCTCAAGGTAATGGATAGGAGGAAGCCACCAATAAAACCCTTGTACAGATTATGGAGAAAATGGTCAGTAAAACCGGCTATAATTGGCATCTGCAGATACATCCCGCCCTTTGGGCCTATCGCACTTCCATCCACACTTCTACTGGTGCAACCCCTTATTCAATTGTCTATGACACTGAAGCCATCATACCCTTGGAAGTGGAGCTTCCCTCCCTGAGAATATCTCTTAGAGACTATCTTGATAAAGATGAAGACTAAAGGGTTGCTCACCTAGCATAGTTAGAACTATTAGATGAAAGATGTATCAGAGTGTTCAATCACCTAAAAGTTTATTAGAAAAAAGTGTCCAGAGGATATAATAAACACATCATTCATCAAGAATTTCATGTAGGGGATCTAGTTCTCAAAGAAAATCAGAAGAACACTATTAAAGATAGAGAAAAGAAAGGAAAGTTCGAGGCTAACTGGTTGGGTCCTTATGTTGTAATTGAAAAATATGGGTTAGGGGCCTACAAAATTACATATTCAGATGGTGAAGAGATTCCAAAACCCATGAACACCATGCACTTAAAGTGGTTCTATGCTTAGGCATGATATGAATATCAAATAAGAACTAAAAATTGGAAAAAAAGAAGAAAAAACAAGCAAAAAAATGGAAAAATGAGAAAATAGTAAATAAAAAGCAGGTCGTCCTCGTGTGAAAACCACACAATTGTGGCGTAGGGGCCAATTATTTGAGTGAAAACCATATTTGGTGCTTAAAGAGGATTCAATGGATACAAGTTACTCTTACAGAAGGATGGGTAATCAATACCACTTCTTTAGATATAGCTTTCTCTGCTAGGTCTAAGAACCCTACTAGGATCACCTTTGCCTTGCCATGATCTGGTTTGTTTGCTCTTATATCTGCATGAAGGACATTTCCTTTGTATATACCTATCTAACATTGAGCATGAAAATCCCATTGCCATCTTCCTGCACATATGCACGTGGCATTCTAGCCTTTGTATATTCCCACATCACATTGGGGGAATCCATGCTTCGTCGTTCTTGTATATTGCTTTCAAAACATGACCTTAGAAAATACAAAAAAATGTAGAAAAAAATACCCAAAAAATCTAAACATTTGGAAAAATCCCCTTTCCAGGGATAAAGCTACATTCATCTCACAATGCTATCTTTGGGAAATCTAGACAAAATAGTGACAAATGTAGACGTGAAAACTTATTTCCTTAGATAAACCCAAAAAAATTAGAAAATATGTCAATGTTGTCCCACAAAAACAAAGTAGCGCTTTAATTACTTTTAGTTGTTAGTTTGTATAGTTTTGGCGTACTTAGTGCATGAATTGTTAGTTCTTTAAAATGGATCATTTTCTTATCAAAAATTGAATCTAGTTTGATTTAAATTAAGCATTGCATTACATAGATTTGAAAACTATCATGCTTGTAAACAATTGTTGTAGGTTTCTTTGTTTATTAGTATGCTTCCTTTTAGGGTTTGTTCTTTCTTACTTATATTAAATCTCATTTTATCTCTTGTTAGAGGTTAGTGCATGTGTTTATTTAAGTAGTAGTATGTGTATATTTGTTTAGTTTTGTTAAATTTTTCTTGTGTGTTCTTACACAGTTGTCTGTTATCACATCTATCATCTATCATCTCATCACATTTATAACGTCATTCACTAAATCATATATATACAAAAAAGCTAAGTATTACATCATGCATGTGTGCTAAGCTAATCGTCAAATATTTTATCATCAATGGGGGCAAGAGGGGTTGTGCATAATCACTAATCTAGCCCCCCCGCACTAATATCATCTAGTATCATCCCAAGTGCTAGCATAAAAACTCAGAATTAAATCATGAATCTAAAAACATGTGGTGCCATCTACAGGTACATCATCACATCTGAAAGCAGAAAGTATACACATTTTTGAATCTTAGATATACCACATACATGTGAGTACAAACAACATAACACATCCATAAATGTTGAATCAAAATAAGTAACATGTGATAAGATTCAACATAGAGTAATTTTTGATAAAGGGTATTTTACATCATAGAATTATGCCCACTCATGTCGCATACATCAGGAGACAAAAAATAAAGTACATCATCTCATAAACATGTGTATCTAAGCCCAAAAATTAATCCTCTATATACATGTGTGTCATATACATCTATATCAATAGAAATAGATATACATCGGTACTCTATATCAAAAAAGCCTTTAGCTGAGGCGTACAAAGATGATACATCAAAAATTTCCACATATATATGCATGTATAATTATCTAGTCAGTGATCAAAATAATAATTCATCGATAAAATATACCATCAAAAGGGGACATGCATAAAAAAGATCAAGCCTTCATCATGAGGCATCATCATAATGAATAAATATACAGAGCTATATAGAAAAATCAGCCTTCATCAGAGGCATGAATAAAGAATTTTTGTATAAAAGAAGAAGGTGGAGCTCAACCATATCTATTGCCCTTGTTGGGGCTCCTAGGTCTGTCACCTGGTCGATGGAACAATGGTGACTAAGGAGGACTTGCACTAGATGGACCACCAGGCTAACTAGATAGTCCCTGCCCAGCTGACTGCTCTAGCATGGGCTACCTAACTGATCTTGACGAGTGACATGATCTATGTGACCTAGAGCCTATCATGCTCGTCCCTAATTGTCGAGGGAGTACCACTCGCTGCAATGAAGGAACTACCCTGAAATAGGTAGTCCTATAGAATAATGCCTCACCACCAAGCCTCGTGGCATCGCGGATCAAGTCAGCATCCCCTGAAGCAAGGGCTGCCTGAAGGGTAACATCTCGCTCACCTGTAACTCTTCCCAAATCAGCCTTAGCTTGTCTCGAAGAGGTAGCCTCTCGATCCCACTCTACCATAACAGTCTGCACCTCTGCTCAGGCCTCATCCCTCTATGCTAGGAGAGCCTATGATTGTCTATATACATGGTCCCTCTAGGCCACAACCATCCATACCTAAGTTTAGGATTGGTGCAGGAGGCTCAATATCTGAGCCCCCTGTGTGGCCATCACTCACACCTGACTCTGTCATGCGATACTCTCACTGTCATGAGTGGCCTATGCCTGAGCCTGATCTCTCTCTACTGTCAAAATCTGTATCTGTGCCCGAGCTTGATCTTGCTCTGATGTGAGGTCCTGTACCAGGGTCCTCTCTGTATCTCTCTCACCAGCCACCTATAGCTAGACATAGATGGCTTCCTGTAACTATTGCTGAAGATCATCTCGCTACCCACCTACACTGCTACTCTCTGGGGTATCAAAAGGTGGCCCCTGTGCTGGTAATACTTGCTGAAGAGGGTTATAGATCCCTGGTGGAATTCCCACTAGGGGAACTCTATGTCCATGGCCTTGTATATCTATCTCAATCTGGGCCTGGGGTCCTGTCTCTATGGCTGCTGTGGAAGGGGACCCTATCCCCTACCTCTGACATGCTGGGGCACATCGGGCCCACCCTCATCATCATCATCATCACTATCATCTCTGTCCTCACCACCGCTAGGAGGACCCACTAGAGGAGGCCTCAATTCGGCATCATATGCCACTCTAGGAATGCTCAAACGGTGCGGGAGCACACTGTGGTACCATGGCCCGTACTCTAATGTAGTGCTTGGATCTCTGATCTATCTAAGAGGTACCCAAATAGTAGGTTCCACCTGTCGAAATCTATCTAGTGCTCTTTCGCGAGCAATATGCGGACCCATATCAAAGTGGTCTCTGGCTTTGCGAGTGTACCATCTATTTGGCCTAGGAACATCTTGGGTAAGGCTGAACTACCACTGACATCGATCCACTTTGTATAAATCCTGCATATAGCTATGGCTGCCAAGAATAAAATGCTCAATAGGGTGGTGCTAAGCTCTAGACCATCCTTTAGCCACTAAAAATGTCTATAAGGTCTCCAGGCAATGGAAGCCTGGAGTAGCTCATCTAGCTCACACCTATAATGATATGTAACCCCCATGAAGGGTCACACACTTTCCCCTTCTGAGACCCAACCCATAGTAGAAGGCTCGTCGGGATCCCAACCTCTCAGCACACTTAGAGGGTGACCAATAGAAATATGGTCCCATGCACAAATCTATAGTAAATGAGCAAGTACTACCATATTCTGACAGTAGTAGGTGATCAGATGGAGATCCCAGTACAAATGTGCTAAAATGAACTGACCCTAGTAATAATTCTATCCCTCCACCAAGCCCAAAATCACTCCTAAGAGTCCCAATGGAAATGAAGCACTAGTCTTGTCAGGGAGCAAAATTCCACTGACAAGATCCATCATGCAGACCACTGGTCTAGCTCTGGATCCTCTATACATCTGGACAGTCTTATAGACATCCCACGCTATGGTATGGTGGGAAAATTGAACAAATGTATAATGTGACACTGAATGTCACTCCAATGGATCATCATCTCAATAAGTTATCCCTAGATCGGGACCCACAAGATGCGCCATACATCCTTTAACGTAATAGTCATCTCCCCGGTTGGGAGGCAAAAGCACTAGCTCTCGCTATGCCACCGCTTTGTTATGGTCATTAGAAGGCCATGATCTAAAGTGATCTGGGGCATCTCAGCCAGTCACATGCAAAAGGCTTTCCAAGGTCACTCTATCCTCATCATCGAACTGCGCCTCTATCACAGCCAAACAGCCGTAGCACTCACGAGTTTGGAGAATAGGTAACATACGCTGTAAAATCAACGCAAGTGTTAGATGTCTAACATTTCTATAATATTTTTCTAAGGAAAAATAAAGATTTATACACGTCTAATTCACTAACTATTCTTTTCTTCTATGTAAATCTCACCTTTTTCTTCTATAAACTTGGCTATTCTCTATCTAGTTGTCTTTTTCTCGCATGCTTCTAGTGCATACACGCCTCCTTTGGCACCTGCACACCCTAACCAACACATACATGCCCTTAGGGATGCATGCGCACACTAAATTTTTCCTCCTTTTTGGCACTGGCCATACAGGATGCATACGCGCCCTTCATGACGCCTACGTGCCTGTTTTGATGCACACACATGCGCATGTCCATTTTGGCCCCATTCGATGCTTATGCGCCCCCTTTTGAATTTTTTACGGGTACATGCATGTGCACCTATCTTTCCCAATGGATACGCATATGTGTATCCACCTCTGCCAAACAAGTACATGTGTGCATCCCTGTCCCCTGTGAATGGATGCACGTATGTGTCCATGTCAGTTTTGATCATGCACATGTACATACTCATCAATCTGATGCATATGCCTATGTGCATGTGTCAAAATTTCTCCTACCTACCTTAAAAAACCCTAAAAAGGTGTAGTTAATGTGAAATCAATGGGGGGGTTAGGGCACTCATGAATGGTCCATCCGCTGGGTCCCGCATGTACTCCCAGATGTGATCTGCGTGCCTCGTCCTCCTCGATATTCTCGCCATCTCACTCTAGGGCTCTCATTTTCACTCACAGTAAATTTTTTTACTGAGGCTCTAGTCGAAATGAATTGGTTGTGATTGTTTTACCAACCCCAAGTGAGTATGTTAACCCATCGTGATGCCTATGGGGCATTTTTTCTCCGTTGTGATCATTCCAACCTTCTTCTATTTGTTGTGATAATTATTTTTGTATTAAAAAAATTATTTTTACTAATTTTCACACACTGGGGCACTTCGTGCCATCCAACAGTCCCTTCTTAGTGACACTGAGATAAATTATGAACCTTTTAGGTGCCTATCCCCACCTTTTCCTCCTTTTTTTCATCTATTTCTCCCCATCGTGATGATTATTTACTAATTTATTTTAAATAATTTATTTTTAACTCAACTTTCTTCTAGTAGGCACATATTCTAAACTTTTTGACAGCTCAGACTTCCCCTTACTGCCTACGTACATGTTTTTGGAAGATCTTTGATCTTTTAAAATTCTTCTGACCGATCAAAAACCCTAAAAAAAATTAAAAAAAACATATATTTCAAAAACCACAAATATTGGAAAATAGCAAAATGGCTTAAAATTTATTAAACCAATCATCTATGACTGAAATCTATGTCTATCACATGAAACTCATCCCAGATCTTGTTGACATTCTCAAAATCATTTGAAAAAAGGACTTGCACATCACCAAAATCTTCAATCACCTAAACAAGCTATGTTGCTTACTTCGTCTGTAAACCGGGGCACCACCAAGTGCCTAGTATTGTTTTCGTCATACACATTATTTTTTCATAGGATGGAAGTGTCCTCCATCTTCCCCCTTGCATAATACACCTTACTTGGGGCATCATTCTTCACCCTAGTCATTTATTAGACCATTTGGAATTCATCTTGATAACAAAACATTTGTACAACTATCTTGAACTTTTTTGGTTTAAGTGTGTGTGATTGTACTTATTTCCCTATCAGGTGATTTGGTTTATTTCTCGTATTACATTACATTCGTGTATGTTACATGGAGTTGGATATCTTGGTAGAGGATGGTTGTTTACATCTTGGCTTTTAATGTCATTTTACGCTTTCGTCACATGCTCACATTTTAATAAGGACCCATGAGGAGGATTCTAAGCATTATGATGATTAAAATATTGTTAGCAATTGATTTGTAGATAGCTCACAATCCCTTTTCTTCTAGTCTCTTGTCTTCACTGAACACTTTTCTCTCTATTTGTTTCTTTTTCAATCATTGATTGAGTTTCTTCATCACCCCATCGACAGTCGAGGGGGCATTCGTTATCCTTCGTCCTATTAATTTTTCTTCTACCCCTTCAAAAAATTTCTACTTGCTTGTGTTTGTCTACTTTATGTGAAGTGACGTCGCTTACATCACCTCAAAGAGGGGAAAATGTAGACACCTGTAGTTTACTCAATACACTATTATTTCTAATGGTGCACTAACACTCCTTCCTTTTGCAAACTGATGGCATACCGCTAGGTAGGCCTATCTAACCCCCTTCTTATGACACCCTTTTTGTCATTTTTCCTCTTATAAACCATTTAAATAGGCAATTATCACCTCGTTCTAACTATATTAGCTTCTTATTCTCTTCTAGCTTGCTTCTATTAGCTCCCTAGAAGATCAATCCACTTTGTTGGATTGAGTAAGCCCTTCAAAACCCTTCCAGAAACCTAATTACTCTCTAAGAGAGATTAATTAGTCTAACCTAGGTTAATTACCCTCTAAACATAGTCAAATCACACTTTGACTTGCTAAAGTACTTTTTGGACTTTAGCCTTTTTCCCACATGCACCCAAATCTCCCTTTTCTTCCAAACCAAAAAATATAAATAGGGCTATACCCCATCCCTCATTTCCTAAGAATCCTCTCTTCTTCCGAGCACAAAGTATATAAATTTGATTAGGCTTTAGTTTATATTTCATCTTCTTTCATTTGAGTTAAAAGCATTTAATCTTGTATTTCATAGTATTAACATAGAGTACAAGGAAAGATCCATTGGCCTTGAAGCCATTAATGGGGAGATCTCTTTCCCTTAACACATAAAATGAATTCTTATATCCTCTTAGGTTCACTATTTCAAGCTTTCAAAGAATAGAGATTAACTTCATTTTCTTATTTTGCATGTTTATTTCAAATTAATGTATGCAAAGAAGGAAACCTTTCTCATTTCTTATCACATGGTCCATTGATTAGATTGTTAAAAGCCTTTGGGGTTTCTTTAGAGATTCTTACCCTAAATCCATGGCTTTTACAACTTTTCATTAAACACAAAAATCACCCCTAAAAACATCCTCAAACTTTAACTTCGAGTTAGCTAGAACCAAGTTGCTTACCGCCATTACCATGCTATTCCAACTCTTAGGTAAAGAGCATAGAATTAATAAATCCCTAACTTCTTCATCAAATTCTATTGTAACCAAAGCTAGCATATCCAAAACCATATTAAAACCATTTAAATTTTCTCTTACTGAACCATTCTTATATGTCCTCATATCAAACAACATTTTCATTAAAAATATCTTGTTAGAGGAAAAAAGGTTTTTCATATAACTTCCCTAATACATCCATAAGTTCTATTGTAGTCTTTTCCTTTGAAACATTAAATAATAACAAAGATGTAAGACACAGCTGAATTGTACCAAGTGCCTTCCTATCCAGCAAATCCCATTCCACATCCATCATGCTTGAGGGTTTGTTTCCTTTCTCAAACATTAGAATATAAAGATCATTCTGATAAATATAATCTTCCATCTACATCTTCCAAAGACTAAAATTATTCCCATTAAATTTATCAACCTTTAATCTTCCATCATCTACCATAGCTCCCACTCAAGCTAAAAATTTCCTTGCTATTAAACACTTCAAAGAACCAAACCAGGCTCTGATACTGATTGTTAAGAAGTAAGGGATAAAATATGTGGAATAATCCCACATAGAATCACAATAGTAGAAACTAATATGTAGAATAATATCACAGATTTGAAAAATAAAGGTGTAGAAATTAAAAGAACACAACACAGAGACAATATTTAAAGTGGTTCTCCCAATTTGGGCTACATCCACAAATAATCACTTACTCACATTTTATTACAGGCCACCTCTCGCTCAATACAATACCTAATTTTTTATGGAGCTATGCCCAAAAAAATCTCCTTAATTCACACTTGAACTCACACACCTCTACAATGTAACTTCAACCCTACCATATGAAAAAAACCACATAAATAGGAAACTGTTTAAGAAGTTTTTACAATACTCTGGGTACCAAAACCATCCCATAAACCTATGTGTAAAAAATATCACCCATTAATTGTGGATAGTGTACAATAATTTTAGTGTATAGTTTTCAAAAATTCCACACATGAAAATAGGCTCCACAACATAACAAATATTGGTGAGAATATCCAAGTGCTTACTCATAATCTTAACCCCCTCTCTCTATTTTCCTACTTCTGTTTATCTCTTCCAAGAAAATTCCTCCCTTGTATAATGTACAAACACTTTGACGTAGGTTTAGTAGAGTACTCATGTGTAATCCCTGACCTAATCGCCATACCAAAGTTCTAATTAGTTTTCACTCAATAAATGGGAGCCTCCCCATACCCAAGAAGGAGGGGCCTAGCCTTATGATGATTTGTGAAAACCACTAATCTATCCTACGATAAATTATTTCATTAATTAAAATTATTAACTAAAATGTGGTAATATGGTAGTTAATATAACTAGGAACAACAATAAATAATAATAAATAAAAATGGTAAATAAATATAGAAAATGACCCAAAAAACTAGGCTAATGAAAATAGAAACACTAATATGCAAAGAAGGGTTGGAAGGAGATTAGATGAATCAGTGAACTTGTTGGACTGTGTCACAGAGATGAATGGAGAAACAAAAGGAGGAAATGAATAAGCTAAGGTATGGAAACTTGCAGATTTAGGCAATCTGAGTGGATTGGGGTACCTGAAAAAGTATCAGGGTGCTTGTGGGTGCCTTAGTATTCATTCTGAGTGCCCTAGTCTCTGTAGGAGGTCTAAAAACTAGATTTGTAGGGTCACTATATGATCTGAAGCCTTTTTTTTCTATCACAATAATGTATTCAAATTGCATTGGATGTCACCGGTAGTCAGTGATGAAGAATAGAATCAAAAAACCCAAAGACAATAACCAAACCCCTAAAAAAGAAAGATGCATATGAAGGGGTCAGATTGACCTCAGCTACCACAATGACAGACTCACTAACTGAGCACTACATTACATCTCATACTATAAGTAGTTTTATGTGCACTTGTGTGTAATCATGCCCTAGGTTCTCTTGTGCTAGTCACAATGTGTGAAAGTAGTGAGCACTAACTATGTGTAGAAAATTCAATAGAATGGTGGATGAAATAGAATAAACTTCCCTCCTATACAATGTGATGCAGATGATCAAATTTTGTGCCTTGTGATGGAGCTAGATCAATTAAAATGGAGTTTTTGATGGATACAACGATAGGTGATGCTAGTAGTGCTTAGTTCTTGGTCCCTCATTATGGTTTCATAACTTTATATTTTTATGGTTCTCTTGTTCTAATTTCATAATTAACCCCGAAAATACTAACCACAAGAAATATGAATTGTCCAAATAGCTACAAAGTGCCCAAAAAGTGGCAGGAAAGTGGAAAGAGGACCAGGGCACCCTGACTGGGATGAGGATGCATGTTGGCACCCTAGTACTAGCCGGGTGCCCTAGTCAAATGTAAAACAACATGGAATGACATTAATAGACTAGGCATGCATGTGTGAGAGGTTGGCAGTAATGACAGAAAGCAAAGTAAAATGGCTAAAAGATGGGGGTTAATTAGTACTTTATTCACTCAAAAAACATATAAATAGTAGTATAAAACTGAGACTAAATAATTTTTAAAGTGTGTGATTTTGTGACTACATTTTCCCCCAATTTATGTTTATTAGCAGAAAGCTCGGTAACATAAAGTAGATAGAGACACATAATTGATAAATCTGTGTAGAGCGATGTATAAATACACTGAAGGAATAGATAAATCATGGAGTGATAAAAAGATGATGAAGTGTGGAAGCTAAAGATTTAAAAGCGTAAAAAAAGTGATGAGAGTGAACCTAGGGTGGAAACACATGTGTAGTTACTGATGTGTGTGATGTACCTGCATGGTTAGTATAGTGTGTGCTACCAAAAAATGTTGTTGTTATTGCCTCCATTTTTGTATTTGTTCTTAACTGCTTGTTTCTCATACAGACGGACCTGCAAGGAGAAAAAAATCAAGTAGTCAAATACACATGTAGATGTAAAAACACATGTAAAAGACGCATTTATATGTATGTGAAAGCATGTAAATGCAAGATACATCAATGAAAAATGGAAGATGTGCTACTAATCCATGTCAAGAGAAAGAGTGTAGAAAGAGGATATCTTGCACTGGGTTTTTTGGGAGATTCGACGCCCTAGGCCGAAAGAGTGTAGGGAGAAAGCTACATTATTCTCCAACCTATAAATACTTCCCTAATTATGTGTGAAGAGATATTTGTATTACCTTGTTTTTTGGGTGATCCAATGCAACTGATCTAATGCAACTGGCTGAAGTAGTGTAGAGAGGAATTCAATTGTATCCTCTAACCTGTAACTGCTCCCCAGAATGCTAAGGATAACCATTTCTTAAAAAATCCACTATGTACAAGGTTTGTAGATTGCTTTGAACCCACTTGCTATATAACCCACAATGCCAGGGGTGGAAACTGACTGAACTGAATCGATGTAGAAGTGATGTGTAGTATTTAAAAACCTAAATGATGCCCCCCTCTTTGGGAGCACATACAACACTACTGATAAAAGAATGCGGCCGAAAAAGAGGACCAACCACATGAAATTTGTAACTCTACCTTGCAGGGGGAAAGGAAAGCACTTGGTAGAAACTAAGGTACACAAAAACAAGAGGCTAGCCAAAGACAAGTGTTAGTACCAATAAACATGCATGTATAAGATAATGTGTAATATACAAAAACAATGTATAAGCTACCAAGGAAGATATTAAAACATGCAAGAAGACAAATTAATCCACAAAAATTGGGCTGCAAACATGGGAAACCACTCATGAAGTCACAAGACACATAAGGCCATCATGGCCACATATAATAAACAAGTGCGCACACCAAAAAAAAAATGCCCTCATACAAAAACAAACAATAGTAGATAATGTAACAAACAAGTATGGAAACAAATATTCCTGCAAACAAATGTTGCACATGAAGCACCCATTAACATGTTAGAAAGATAAATAATATTTCAAAAGCATGTATAACCAAGTAATGAAAAGTGCTAAGTACAAAATGAAAGAATATCACCTAGGATGCCCCCACTGACCAATGTAAGATGGGTAAAAGGTGAGCATCTATGCTACGTGTAAAATAATTGTATCTATGATCACAACTAAATAAATATGTGAGTGCACATGTGTGCATGGTATAGATAAATGAAATATAAGAGATGTAACTAGCATGTGTAATAAAGTGACCATATAAAAAAAATGTAAACAAGGATAAAATCAACCAAGATATGCAATATGTTGTGGATGGGTGGAATGGATGCAAGATGGAATGATAGGAGCTGCATGCCCCCTGAGTGAATGGAAAATTATGTAGTGATGTTCATTTTTTTTCCCCCCTCAACAGTCAATAATGAACCGTAAATGAGAGTGCGTCATCGGGAAATGGTAAAAATATGTGTATTGTGTCTAACGAATTGTGATGAGTGTGTATATATAGTGATGATATGCAACATAGTGATGAAGTGTTTGATGATGTATCATAAATCATATGTCATGATGAGTTGAATAAAGGGAGTGGTGATGTAGCCTAAAGCTTTGATCTCTGCTTCAAGCTCATTGCAATTACTCAGTGCCTTATTAGTTTTGTCTGGGATGTCTACAAGTACCCCATCTAACTCATCTAGAGTCATGTTCTCTCCTTCATTCTATAATTCCCTTAGAAAATTTTCAAGGCTTGAGACCATTTTTCCCATTACATCCATTCACTACACTATCAATTTTCTAATTTCCTTGATCTTTTCCTTGTGATGGTCTTGGGCTGCTGCAAGTGCATCGAGCTTCTCTACTACCAAGGTGAGCCTCTCCTCATGCCCAAGTGTCTCATTCTTCACTACCTTGAGGACCTCATTCTCCTCTACCAAGGTCCTTGTCCTTATTATTATTTTAGAATCCACGTACATGTTTAATGCCAAATATAACTTCTTCAAATCATCCTTCAATTTCTGTAATATAGTTTCATAACTAATAATTCTATACACTATTATGACATTGGCCTTATCTTCCTGTGCCACAACATCCTTTGTTTTTGGCATGCAAAATGAACCTTCATCCATCACCATATGGACTAGAGTGCATAAATAATGCATAAAATATGGGAAATTCTCTGGCACTTTACTTTCCAGATGTGGCCTTGACTCCATAATCTCATCTCTTATCTACTCTTCCATACTTATTATTGTACGTGCATTCACCTTAGATTTCTCCTTTTCCTCTATCAAGCGCTTGATCTTGGTATCCTTATCTTTTTTATCTTCTAATAAAACCTGAATAGTTGTTGCTTTATCTATGTTCCGACACATAACCTCTACAGATACCTTTTTTAGTTCAGTACTCACCTTCTCATCTGACATCTAAGTGGGCTTGATAGTTACATGGTAGGAGTGTGGTGATTTATTCATTCTCCTTGAAACAAAAAATTCTTCATACACATCAAAATAAAGCTCATCCATATGAGTTTACATACTCCATGAAAATTTCTTACGTGTGTGCATTGTCCCCATTTTAGAAGTCATCAACTCCCAACCATATAGCTCCTCGAGATCAAAAGTACTTTGGAACCTAACGCATATGATTTTGGTTGGGTCATTAACATACTTGGATATAATATTTTCATATGTTCCTTCATCATTTTCCTTCCTAGAGCATCTACCTATTGGAATGCATACACTTGAATCCAACACTGGTCCTTTATTTGTTTATGTATCAACAGGCTCACCATATGGCTCACCTTTATCTTCATCTATCTCTTTCTTGATGACACCACTTCCTATCTCTTGCTCTTTCAAATCCTCTATATCATGTCTCAATTATTCTTCCTGAGGATCCTCTACATCTTCAGTGTTGACCGGAGTCTTTGGTGTACTTTCCTTTGATTTATCTCACTCATCATCTTGTGTAGGGATACACCTATGCCTTTTCTTCACTGGTTCTACCTTCACAGGGAAATTCCTAGGAAACCTCCTAGGTGGTTGTGATGGCCCCGAACCTTGAGTCCTTTTTCTTCTCAACACTCTCATGTACTACTGGTCCTTAGCACATGTCTCCATTTCTAATTCCTCATCTATTTTTGCAAAGGAGGAGTTACTTCACATGCTCTTTCCCCCTATAGTGGGATTCCTCCTTCTTCCATGCTCCAAGCCACCACTATCTTCCTTCACTTCTTCCTCCTCTTCTTCTTATTCATATCAAAGGGGAAATTTTTTCTTCTCATCCTGCAGGGTACCCACTGAAATTTTTCCCTTGGGAAACTCAGGAAGCTTGAATTCATTCTCCACATATTTACCATTCTCCAATTTGGGCTTAAGGTAGATATATACCCTAGCTTCTCCAACCTTCCCAATTACTAAGCTCATGAAACTGATATGAATTTCATGTGAAATCAACTTCTTAATATACACGGACTTACCCGAGTAGACATATGTCTTCTTGATTGTATGATAGTCATAATATACCTTGTATGCATTAAAGAGCAACCTTTGTGCATTTGATAATATGTGCACTAATTCCTAAAAGTAGTGTGTAATGAAGGCATATGGGAGCTTGTACCAAGGGCTCCACTTTCCATCCTTCATTCCAAAGCACCCTATGCAAAAGTGTTGGTGATGCAACCTAGACTTTACTGTGAATAATCTAGGCATGCTGACACATTACTCAACACTTAAACTGAGTACTTACCTGAAGTGTGTAAAGGCACCAAGTCCCTCTTTAGAGTTTCTTGTACAAAATGATAGCATTATGATACTTAAACATATTAATATTCACAACTAGTACTAAACAATCCACAATGCATAAACCAGATCTAGACCTTAGATTATATGAAAGACAAACTAAAAAATAAGTATAATAATATCAACCATACAAGAGCCAAATTAAGTTATGTCTAATGCCATTATCTAACCAATATATTCCATTGCATTAAAGAATGTAAAACACATAATCTTCTTACACTATATCAATATCTCCATGAGTTATGTGTGAGTCAAAACCAATAGAAAAACTCTACAATAATTCACCACCACACTAAACTACAAAAATCAATGCATATTTATAGGGGTGGGGACTTTCCCTTCACCACCCATACACTTCTCAAAATAGGTCACATGCTGATAATAACCATGTGCCTTTAACATAGTATGCACAACATGCAAGTGCTCTAACAATAGATATCCCATAGTTAACTCCAAGTAGAAATCCTATTATTAGTTTAAATTATGCATGGTGCTTATCTACCGTTTGTTCCCAAAATACCATTGCACAGAGTGCAAGTCTTCATCTTTATGTGGGCTCCACACGTTATATCTAAAAATAGTCCTTATCCACAAAAATAGCTAAGACCCGAGCCAAAGTGTTTTGGCACACATTTCCTTTCCTATCTTCCTATTCCTTCAAATGCACCTTTTTCCCATGGGTGCATCCTTCATGCGTCTTCTCCTTAGAGAAACATTCTATCTACTCAACATTACCCCACACTAAAGTAAATTTCCATCCCAACAACAGAAATTATTTTTAATGTCTCTAAAAATAAAGAATAAGTAATGAAAGAATGAATAAAACCCTGTACAAAAGAATGAAATTTTCCCCACAGCACCCTCTTCTTTGACTGGAAGGATTAACTCTGGATATCCAGTTTTGATTTCAGCCTCCAAGGTCTTCCAGTCACTTAGCGTGTTCTTTGTTTTCTCTAAAATATTAGTGGCTATGGCATACAATTCGTCTTGAGTGATCTTTACATTATCATTTTGTAACACTCAGAAAACATTAGCCATACCTAACAACATTCCTTCCATGAGATCCATCTTCTATGCTATGAGTTTCCCAATCTCATCAATTATATCTTTGTGTGGATCCTAGGCTGTTACAAGGGCCTCACACTTTTGTTTTAGCAATGCTAACCTTTCTGTGCACCCAAGTGTTTCATCTTTCATTACCTTCAGAAATTAATTGTCCTCTACTATAGTTCTGATCCTTATTATGGCTTCTGATTCCACATAAAAATTAAGTGCTTGGTTAGATTTCGTCAGCTCATCTTTCAAGGTTTGGAGAAAAGCCTCGTAAGTTGAAACTTTTCTAACAATAGCGACCCTTGATTTTTCTACTTCTTGTTAAAAATATTTTGGTGTGGGCATTCAAATTGGTCCATCATCTAATACCAAATTAACAAAAGTACGTAAATAATACATAGCATAAGAATTTTTTTTAGGAACTTGAAATTATAGATGAGGCCTTGTTTTAATAATGTGATCACCAAGCTCCCCAACCATACTAATGAAGGCCTCATTCTTTACCTCTTCTCTTTCCTTCTCTTCTTTTAAGTGTGCTATCTCTGTAGTCTTATCCTTGTTATCTTCAAGTAGTGCTCGAATGGTGGTGGCCTTATCAATGTTCCTTCGTGCCACCTAAACAGATACCTTGACCAAGGCATTGTTGACATGCTCATCAGACATTACGGTAGGTTTTATTTTCATGTTCCTTCTCTGTGGTTCCTTCTTCACTCTGTGTGAGACACGGGAATATTTACACACATCAAAATATGGTTCTTCCATATGAGTCTGCATGGACTAGGATAGTTTCTTCCTTGTGCATGTAGTAGTTATATCTGGATCCATCAGATCCCACCCATATAACTCTTTCAGGCCCACAATGCTCTGAAAATAAGCACTGGCGATGTTTCTCATGTCTTCATCATATCCCATATTAAGGATGACATATTATTCACTTGTCCTCTCTCTTTTTTTCCTCATCCCCTTAGGAACCTAGGCACTAGGGTTTGGAGATGGCCCTTCTCCTTTCTGAGTAGTAATGTGTGTGTTGGGTGGATCACCCACATCTTCCTCTGCTTATTTTACCCCTTCCTCATCATTTCTCATCTCCTAATGCTGAGGATCTTTTACATCCTCAAGTTAAACCAGGGTTCCTAATGTGCTCTCCCTTGATTCCTCCTCCTCACCATCTTTAAGCTTCAAATTTCTCGTCTTATTTTTCTTGGGTGTTCCTTTTTGAGGGGAGAGTCAAGGTGACCTTCATAAAGGTGGGGATGTCCCTGTGCCCTAGGTTCTAGTTCTTCTAAACACCCTCTTGAACCAGTGTTCCTTATGGACTATGTCTACATCTAAGTCTTCCTTGTCTCCTTTCTATTGTGGAGGAGTATCTACATGCTTTCTTTCTAATTTATCAGCGGGCTACCTCCAGCCTCTATGGTCTAAGCCTCCACTATCCTTATTGAATTCTCCTTCCTCATCTTCCTCTAAGGTTGAGGTAGGATTTGGAGCTGCCACATTTTTAACTATATGCTTGCCTTTAGGTGGGCCTGAGAACACTAATGCATTCTCCATGTATTGGGCCTTTTCTAATCTAGGCTTAAGATGGAGATAGATAGGCGTGACCCCACTATCCCCAATGGAAAAACTTACTTGCTTCATAATTATAACATCAGAAATAAGCCTCTCAATGTAGGCAGATCAACATGGATAAACATAAGTTTTTCTTAAGGTATTGTAGTCACAATATACCTTGTCCACATTGTAGCTTAACTGGCACAGGTTGGTAAACCTATGTACTACTTCTTGGAAGAAACATGCTATGAAGAAATATGGTAGCTTACACTAGGGAATCCATGTCCCATCCTTCATTACGAACTGCATGATGCAAAAATGTTGATATACATCAAACTATGTGACCTTACCAAACATAGAGGGTAGCTCCTTTGGGGTATACTATTCCTCCTCGAAGGCTACATGAATTCAATCATACCATAACTCTACCCTTTACTTAAATGGACCAATCATTGATCCTTCACATAGATTATTTTCAAACCTCTCTGTGAGGGACTTATTTTCCATGGGCTATTCCCATATTTTGTTCTTTATCCCATCGGGAACCTCAATTTCTACAAACACACATGATAACAAGACAACACCAAAACTTATCTTCTCACTTGTGCACGCTTCCTCGATGATTTTGTCTACTATGTACCCTACTAAGTTGTAAAATTCTCCTTATGAAATCTTCTTAGCAACATGTAACCACATGGTGTTCATATATGATCACCTCTCCTAATCATTCAACTTGGTGAGTAAGTGTGTAGCCACCTGTATCACCGGGTACTTCCTCAACTTGTAGATATCCATTCTGTGTGGACCCTTCATATATCCTAAATCCTTACTAGTGGCCATGACAACTACCTTATTAGTAAGATCACTATTAACCTCTGTCCTTATGACCTTTAATCCTGTCAATGTAGCAATTAAGGACACTGTGATCCTCACCCGATTTCCAACAAAGTAGAAGAAGTCCTCATGGACTCTGCTCATCAGCCACCGATATAAATTCTCTTATTTTCCAAAGTATGAGAGTTTATACAACTGGTACACCCCTACCTTCTTCATCTACTTCTATCCAGCATTGTCATAAACTGACATGTCATCAATAGTTCACTTGTTGGTATTTCTATTCAGCAATGTGTCCAATTCATAACCTGTGTACTGCTTCTTGGAAGAATTACATGTTGTGAAGGCATATGGTAGTTTACACCAGGGAATCCATGTCCCATCCTTCATTGCGAACCACATGATGCAAAAATGTTGATATACCATGAATTACACGGCCTTACCCACCACTGAGGGTAGCTCCTTTGGGATATGTCATTCCTCCTCGAAGGCCAGGTGAAGTCTGGTCAAACCATAACTCTACCCTTTTCTTGAATGGACCACTCATTGATCCTTCACACAAATACTTTTCAAACCTCTCTACAAGGGACTTCCTTTCCATGGGGTATTCCTATTCCCATGATTTTGTTATTTATTGCCCATCGGGTTTTATGCCATCCAATTTCTACAAACACAAGTGATAACAAGGACAACGCCAAAACTTATCTTCTCACCTGTGTTTAGTTGATCGCTTCCTCCGCCCTGTTGCTGAATGATTGTATCTGCGTGCTTCCTTATGTATCTTGTATCTAAGTTGTAAACTTCTCCTTGTGAAATCTTCTTAGCAATGTGTAGCCACATGGTTTTCCCTTGTGACCACCTTTCCTGATCATTCAACTTAGTGAGTAAGTGTGCAACCGCTTGTATCATAGGGTACTTCCTCATCATGTAAATATCCATCCCACACAGACCCTTTGTATATCCCAACTCCTTGTTGGTGGCCACGACAGTTGCCTTATTAGTTAGATCACTGCTAACCTCTGACCGTGTGCCCTTCAATCTTGTCAACGTAGCAAGTAAGGGTGTTGTGATCCTCACCTCGATCTACCCAACAAAGTAGAAGAATTCCTCATGGACTCTACTCATAAGCCACCGATATAGATTATCTATTTTTCCAAAGTACGAGAGTTCGTACATATAGTACACCCCTACCTTTTTCAACAACTTCTCTCCAGCATCATCATAAAATGGCATGTTATCAACCATTCACTTGTTGGTCTTTATATTCAGCAATGTGTCTAATTCCTCCTTGTTCTCGGTGGTGTGATGTTTATAGTCACACACTTTACACATGTAGATATGGGAATCCCAATCCTGTCTGATAATTACTTCTTATGGATATTGCATTATCAAAAAAAATTCAGGAGCATCCTCGACCTTGGTTTCTACCTTCTTCTTCTCGTTCGTTCCTGCCCCATGTGCTTTCCTTGATGCCATGATAAGAAAAATTTGCACCTTTTTCCTCTGTCAAGTAAACGCATGTGCCCTAGCTCGAAACTGCATGACCTAGTTTTATCTCTATCCTAGCACTTTATTTCTTATCTTTGCATGATTTTGCTTTTCTCAAACCCTTCTTAAATGGGGATGCAGGCCAATTCTATGCACAAATCTATTCTCCTCACCTAGTTTCATGCTTCCTCGATGCATTCTTATTGGTTTGGTCACAACTATCTCACTTGAATACTCATGATCACAAAGATATAAATGAACCAATTCTCTTTATATAGAGTTGGGACAAATTTATCACATTTATTACTATAGAAATTGGGAAAATGGTCAATTAATGGGCGACTCCTTTCCATGGTCATTCAACTTGGTGAGTAAGTGTGCAGCCTTTGTATCACAGGGTACTTCCTCATCTTGTAAATATCCATCCCATGCAGACCCTTTATATATCCCAACTCCTTGTTGGTGGCCATAATAAACCCTTATTAGTTAGATCATTGTTAACCTTTGTCCTTGTGCCCTTTAATCCTTTCAACATAGCAATTAAGGGCGTTGTGATCCTCACTTGTCACCCAATAAAGTGATCCTCTCATTAATTGACCATTTTCCCAATTTCCGCGTGATACACCTATACACCACAATTATAACCTTCAAGCATGCCTTCCCACCTTTTAGCTATAGACCTCCTTCTGCATGCTTCCATGTGCCGAAGTACCTCACCATTGTTCCTTCCTCTAGTATTTTTTACAACCGCAACTTACCTCACGTTATATTGTGCATTCATTTGTTTCCAGCTATGGTATTCTTTAGGAGCAATTTTCTTTCTAGCAGCACCTTTCCATATTGTCTACATTTTTTAACAAGAGAAATCACCTGTAACATTATTTTCTTATATGTACCCATATTTTTATGACAAACACTCCACACCAATGGTATGTGCAATCATCTACACATAAAAAACACTTCAAATTGTGATCAACTTCTGGCACGTAACCATGCTTATTACACAAAACATTGAACTGAATTAACAAAGCATAACGACAAAGAAGGAAACAAATTAAATGAAATACAGTAAGGGAAATATATAAGAAATGGCAATACTACCTTATTACAAACAACAAGAAGGCTTATTTATAGGAGGGCTTCGGCCTACTCCTATTGAAGTAACCAGGTAACCGTGTTCCATCAAGCACCTCTAACTGGAAAGTGCCTAATTCAAGTATGTGAGTGATAACAATGGTCCCAACCATTGCTCCTTAAGCTTTCCTGGGTGGAAAAAAAAATTTGAATCATAAAGAAGCACCATCTACCCAGCATTAAGCTTCTTGTCCTTGATGTGTCTATCATGTCATGCCTTCTATCTAGCCTTTTCCTACTTCAAACTCCAACATGTTATGGCACGCCTTTCATCTAGCTTTATTAATTTGTCAATTCTTTCTTCCAATGCTTTCTCATCAGCTAGACCTCCCGCATGTGCAATACACAAAGAAGGTAATATAAGTTCCATGGGAAGAAATTCTTCTACACCAAACACCAACTAAAATGGTGTGGCCTTATTCAACCTTTTTTAGGTTTTTCTATATGCCCAAAGTAAAATATAAAATTTATCATCCCAATCTTTCCTTCCAACATCACAAATTTTTGTCAAGATCTGGCCCAATATCTCATTGAAGGCCTCAGGAGTCCCATTTTATTGAGGGTGATAGGGTGTGGTCTTGTAGTGTGTGACCATAAATTCATCCAATAATATCCTGATTGTTTCATTCAAGAAATGTGTGCCCCTATCACTTGTCAAAGTCAACAAAGATCCATACCTAGTAAGAATATTTTCCCATAATAACCTTGTTGTTGTAGGCATTGTACAATCCTTTGTAGGTGCGTATTCTACCCACCTTGTAAGATAATATGTATAAGTGATGATGTAGTGTGATCCAGTTCTATGTGTGGCTAGGGAAATATGACCCATAAAGTCTATTGCCCATTTTTCAAATGGCTCTACACTAGTAATAGGTCTTAAAGGCATTTCACCTCTTTTGTTAGGTTTTCCAAGGTGCTGACAATGATCACATGCCTTACGATACTCCTTGCAATCCTTGTACAAGGTTTCCCACCATAAACCAACAAATAGAAACTTACGTGCGGTGGCGTCAACTATATAGTGTCCACCTACAATACCACCATGATAATCTTCCATGATTGTCATGCACTCATGACTCTAGTACACACCGGTACATGTAATACTTCATCTCATCCTAGTTTGTATAGGTCACCATTGATCAACATGAAAGGTGTAGCATGAATGTACAAGTTATTTCTTTTACAATGATTTCATTCCTTCTAGTGCAATACCTGTGCATAAAAAGACATCAATATCCTCCAATTTGGATGATGCACAATTTAACCTTTACAATTGTGCATATGGCATTATATCTTCAATTTTTTGTGCATCCTCTCCTGATTGAATTCTTGATAAGTGGTCTGGGTCAGAATTACTTTTACCTATTTTTACCATGATTGTAAAGTTGAACTCTTGGAATAATAGAACCCAACGACATATGTACCCCTGTAAAATGGGATTATTTACCAAGTATTTCAATGCCATGTGATCTGTATAGAACACAAAAAGTGTTGCCAGCAAGTATTTTCTAAGCTTATTCAGCGCGTAGATCATTGATAAGGCCTCACACTTTATAGTTCTATAATTTTGTTTTGCAGGAGTTAACTTTCTACTAGAAAAAAAGATAGGATGATCTATAATACCTTCTCCAGGATGAGCTAATATTATGACAATGGCCATGCCAAAGGCATCCACATATACGTGAAAATGTTGATTCCATGAGGGAAAGTGTACAAATAGGCATTGTAATAAGCCTCTCCTTTAATGACTTCAAATGTGCACTTGTTGTGGTTCTCCCCAATAGAATGTCCCTTTAACTTTTAATAACACCTCCAAGGGTGCGACTATATTAGCATATCCTTTGATAAATTTTCTACAATACCTTGTATGGCCCAAGAATCTGTGCACACTCACTCTGACTAGTAGGCTCCTCCAGGCCTAAGATAACTGCAACCTTGGTTAGATATACTAATAAACCCTCCTTACAGATGATATGCCCTAGAAAAGTTCCAAAAGGTGTAGTAAATATGCACTTCTCTGATGTTTAAATAGATTCTTAACTGTCGGCACCTCTCAAAAATTAATCACAAATTATCACAATGATCCTTGACAAGCCCATATATCGTCCAATCATCCAAATAAACATGCAAGAATTTGTGAATAAAATCCTAGAATGCTTGAACCAAAATACATGAAAATATTGTAGGTGAATTCTTTAGTCCAAATGGCATCATTGTGTATGTAAAACTTCCCCATTCAGTGGTGAAATTTGTCTTCTTTTTATCCTCCTTTACAATTCTTACCTGATGATACCTAGAAAATCCATCTATAAAAGAGTAAATTTTATGCCCTGCAACACCTTCTAATATTTCCTCAGTGAAAGGTGTAGGAAAAGGATCAATCACACATGTAGCATTCAGCTCCCTGTAGTCCACATAAATCCTAATCCTACCATCTTTCTTTATACTGATTACCATGGGACTAACCCACTCTGATTCTTCTAGGGGCTTAATGATGTTAGATTTTAACATCTTATCAATTTCTTCTTTAACTTTTACGCTCAGGTTAGGTTCATCCTATAATGTCTCTTCCTAACTGTGTGTGAACCTTCCTTTAACTTAATCTTCATCTCACCCAAAGACTCATGCACTCCCTTTAACTCATGGTATCCCCTAGGAAATAAGTCCTATAAATCATGTAGTAACTCAATTATCTTAGCCACTTCAGAATCAGACCAATAATCTCCAATTATGGCCTCCTTAGGTTCAACATCCGTGCCAATGTTCACTTTCTTTGTCTTCATAGGTTCATGATAGGTGCACACCTTCTTATCCACACTGTCTAAGACTTTGTGCATACCCTCTAAATGATCTATGTAAAAATTCACTATTTTCTTTAGAATCATCCAAATCATAAAGGCAAAGTAGGACACATAACAGTAACGATCTTTTTGAAGGTCATGTGTGTCTACTTCTTGATCAATGTTGGCTATGAGAGATCTCCAAAGGATAGGAGAACTACCTATATATAATATAACAAGAGTCACAAAAAGAATCGATTAAATAATAAATGTTAGTGGGCTGCCTAGCGTGTGCTAGATCCAGGAAGTGTGATACTTCCTTGGTGGCAATAAACCCATTTTTAATACAATTTAGTGTAAGAAATAACACAAGTAACTAGAATCCTACTGTATTTGATATGATTTAGATATCTCATCCAAATACAAAGAAAATCTAACATTACAGGCTAGGATTTGATCAGATCTTGAAATAAGGAAAATAACTAAGGTGCTAGAATAGGTCAGGGTCAGATTTTGGGTCACTTGAATCACTTAAAAAGGGTTATTGGGATCAGGTATTAATATGACTTCCAAATACAGATACCGATGTCAGTTTGGTATGAACGGTGATGATTTAGTATGAATTGATGATGGTTACTATGGGCTGGTAATAAATCAATAGTTCATGGCTACAATATTAGATACCTACTGGATCAACAATGGTGAGGATTTGATTTAGGTTTGGGGAGATGTTGGTAATATTTATGGTACTCAAGAGTAATACAAAGGTGATTCACAAAGGGTTATGAGTGATGGGAATGGTAACAGGTTCACAGGAAGGTAACAAGAATCACTAGGGTGAAAATATAACTGATGGTTGATCAAAAGGTGAATAACTCTTATAAAATGAATTCAAATGAAGTGGTGTAGGTTAGAGACACACTTAGTGCTATACAGGTTCAATGGGTGGGTGGTGGTGATGGTTGATCAGTGAAATAGTGATCAGTTTTGTGGCAGTGCTTCCCAAAGTGCTCTTGTGAATGAAAAAACCTTTTGATCAATGGTTGTGCTTGTTATGGTTATCTAGCTTCTATCCATTGAGCTCTGGTTCTGGCATGTAGATCTATTTTTCTCTAAAACTCAAGAATGTGTCTAACCTCTCAAACAAGGTTTCCAGAATGGTTATATGGTAACTGAAAATAGTTTATGGTTTTTGGCGTCGATTTTGGGTTGACCGACATCGATTAAGGTAGGATATCATAGGTTTGCTAAATAATAGATCTTGGCTATCCTCTCCTAGATTTTGCTGATTTTTGCAGGTCTAAATGGAACATTGTGCTTAGATATGTGGGAAAGTGTTTAGAGGGATAATAGGCATGTGATTTTAGGGTTTTACTAAGTCTTAGTTCATTAAGGTAAGTAGGGCTAAGTCTTAGTTAGTTATGGAAGCATGTTATGAATAGGTCTATGGTGAGGTGTCTAGGTGAGGTCGTGAGGTGAGGTGGAAATTGGTTTTAATTAAGGTAATTAAATAATGAATGAAGTGAGGATGAGTATTAATTTAGTTGTAAATAATTGAATGGATATTAATGTGGGGTATAAGGGTCATGGTTAGGTGAATGTGTTTAAGTTGGTTATTCAAAAGGGGACCAAGGGGAGTGTGACCCAATTTTGGTATCTACACTATGTCTAAATTTTATAATTATTGATCATCCACTATATGGACCATATTTCCTTTCTTCTCATGGAAAGCACACTCAAGTAGTTCCACATCTATCTCATCTACTTCATCAAAATGAGCTCCTGGGTCTGTCTCACAAAATAAATCTTGAATGAGTTCTTTAGCCTTTACATTGTCTCCCATAGTCAATCACTCCATAACTCGTAATGCCTCTTTCACCATAGGTTTAGTGGAGAAGTAATAAAAATTATGGATCATTCCTGTAGTAAAGTCTTTCCAATTTCTAGTCTCCTTATGCATCTCAACATAAACATACCAAGCATGCGCACAACTACGTAAAGTGAAATAAAGTTTGTGTACCCACAACAAAGGTGGAAAAGCTTCCTATCCCTCTGTCTATAGTCTCTCAAAGTGATGAATGTGGTGCTGAAAAATATGATTACCATGATATGTGTAGATTTGAGTAGGCACATTACTCCTGAGAAACCGGGTTGTTAGAGAAATTCTCACTTCATTCCATTCTATGAGATTATCCCTGTGAACCATCCACCAATGCGTTGTTGTCCCACGTAGGGTATACACTAACATATTTCTTTTGTCCACTTTATCTTTTCACAATTCCTCCATGGCACACATGAATACCTTAGGGTCTCCTTTTCCAGTGTACTGGGGTATAAAATTGTTTCCTTATATCCTAACATAGTACAACCTACTTACGTATGTAGATGCACTTCTTACTTCATGCCTAACCATCTTGTAAGTTCCATGTGCCCAATTGTGACAAGAAATACTTGTAGTATCACTAATGGACTGTGCATGATCCCACTAGAGGATTGCTTCCTTAGATGACTTAAGTACTTCGGGATCTCAAATTACGCATACATAAAATTTTTTTAGGTCTTCCTCACTTAAAATTTTAACATAAGGTGCATATTTCTTTCTCATCTATCAAATGGATAATAACTCATTCTTCCTTGTTCTCAAAATTATATACCCCTTGTTGAACCATAGATCAACATTATTTGCATAAAACCAAAGGCACCCAAGTAGAGTTGGAAGCTGTCTACTTCTGTAAGCACTAAAACCTCAAAGTCCCCAGTGAACTTTTCCCCTTGTATAGTAATGGATGCATCCTTTAAAAATCCTATTGGAGTGGCCTTAGTTAGATTTACTATAAACAATACATTAGAGGATGTATATAATAGAGGTCTATCCATATGCACCCATGCATCTAATATAAGTACATTAACTTCTACATCTGTGTCAATCAATATATTGCTCAGAATCCAACCATCCACAACAACATTCAAGGTGATCTCCTTGTCATAATCCAAGCTATGAGGGGGATATTAGCATGAAAGATATGCCATCCATTCTCAATACTTACACACATAGTGTTTCCCTTTAACCAATTCCCTACTAATGGAATAATATTCTCCTGGTGTAACATCTTATATACCTCTTTTAGATCATCAACATCTGACTGGACCATCTCTGCTACCTTCTTTTTCTCTAAATTCCGTGACTGTTCCTTTAAACATTGTATTTCACCCTAAAGATTTATAAACACCTCCATGGTTTCTTGATAAACCTCCCTCTTATGTGTAGGATCTGAGTATCTTGCATGTAAGACCTCCTCTCTAGTAATGGTAGGATTTTGTTGCAATGCTTCTCTGGCGTGCGTAACTTCAATGCGTGTAGTAATTTTCACAGGTACTACCTCAAGATCCGGTGCCAACTTTGGCATCCATTGGTTTTCCATGGAGTTTTTTATTCTAACCATCCATGCACCCTTGTTTTCCTATTTATGCTGCTTGCTAAGATGCTCATATAAGTTTGGGCACTCCTCATAGTTATGATTCTTCCCACAAAAAGAACAAGTAATATTATGAGGACATTCATGCTTGTAGTGGTCAGGAGATCTACATGTATAACATGTTCCACAAGGAAACTCACCTCATCCACCACCATGGCCTTGGCTCTTGAATCCACCACGATATCCTCATCCTCTTCCATGACCTCCTTCAAAGCACCCTTCATTCTGATTGTAGTGCCCTTGAGTGTGATCATGATCATGGTGCTCACTTTTACCTTTAGAGTTATTGGAAACTCCTATATTTTGTACACTAATATCAAGGGAATCATGAATCTAATCAATCAACCTAAAATCTTAGGTATTATGAGTCGTGGACCAAAAAATCTTCCAATAAAAGGATGCATTCTTCCTAATCGTGTGTTATAAAAATGGGAAGCGACTTGCATCATGATCTAAATGACATATCTCATAGTCTAGCAACAATGAACGTACTAACCTATGGGGAAAAATATCCTTAGTGTGCCCCTCTAATTCAAAATATGAAAACACAACTCTCAGGTAGATTTCATGTGTTGAATTGGCAGATAGTTTCTCCAACTACTTCACCATAGCTGTAATATGAGCTTCTAGGAACGGGCTCACTCCAATGTGTATACTTCCAACTACCTCAACACATAACCCTGATTCAAGTGCTTCACATGGATCCGTATATGTCTTATGTGATAGAGCCATCTAAAAATGTGTGATAAAACCTCTGATGAACCACTATGCATGTATGATTACATGGATATCATAGGAAAGTTTAAACAAAATCCTTTTGAAATGGGTATCATATTCCTGAACACTCTTAGTAGTACCTTGCTTAATATCCTTGAGTGCACTTATAATTTTATTCTCAAACTCAGGGATATAAATTTCCTTAAGGAAAACATCTCGTAATGCTGTATAATCTATGCAAGTCTGATCAGGGTCAAAATTCCTATACCAGCTGTGCAAACTGACTTACCTTGCGCTAAGAAGAAACCACCCCTTTTACATGCTATAGTATCTCACACATGTGCACATGCTCAATAACATCTTCTATTCCCCTATACTTTGGAAGAAAAAGTGACATCTCCATGTAAATATTCCAGGGTTGGTGAGGACCATGCCCACTAGATCCAAAACCTCTTGAGTTACCTCTGCCCCTAGATCTGCTAGATCCCAAGCTACCTGTTCCTCTTGATCCTCTACTTGTAGAAGGAATTGAATCAGAGAATACACTTCCCTGTGTCCCAATAGTGGTGCTAAACTGAACTCCTACATTATGGGAAGTTTTGCTACTCCCCAATGTGACTCCAAATATTTGTGTGTCTGTGTTATGTGCTAATGACAAACCTTAAAAGGTTCCTCTAACTGGTCCTCTAAATAACAGGAAAGATGTCTACCCAGCCATAAATGCACTTGATATATGATTTACCCCCGAACTTGCTAATAAGTCAACTCTACCTCTTTTTACTCTACTGCCCAAACTAGCTTACTAACTACTAGTTGTACTAGAAAATAGAAAACCAAGCACAAGGGATAGGTTGCCAGGTAGATTCAGATGTGTGCATGTGGCCCAAATTATCTCTGTTGGTGTGCTATCATAAGAGGCCGATGAGGGTTCCATGTCATGATTTCCTAGATGGGGGAGTTCCAGATGCTCTAGCTCTATGTCCATCTACTTGAGATCTAAATCCTTCAGGAGTCATCTCTCTCCTCAACACCATTCATTCTACAATCTTGCACTGCTTTCCTAACTCCCTCTCACGTGACTCATTGTACTTAATCCACCTTTCTTCTCTTTGCCTCTCTGTTGCTAGGTACACCATCCTTCACCAAAATTACTCCTACCCCTGTGCGTGGTGGGGTTTAGCTAGCCATCAAATTCTCTTCCAAATTTAGGGTTACCATCAAGGATTTTAATCACCAGTGGAAAACCTTATAGATAGGTTCCCCTAGGATAACATAAAAACTGGAACTCAACTACCTTCATGCAAGAATAAGTTGAAATTGAGTACTCCAAAATATAACTATTCAGAACACCACAAAACTAAGTGTCCACAATGTGTGTCCAAATTAGATCAACATCATAGAGGGCCTGAAATTCTTCCTGCATCCAGAAAAGTGTGAAAAACCTCCAATTCCTTTTAGATGCATAAGCAACCAGCCACTTGTACAACTCTATCGGAAATATAACAAAGAAACTCTCATATAAATAGCCATATAAGTTCTGCTCCACCCACATGCATACATCAAACTCATATCTAGTGTTGAATATATAAGTGTATTCTTCTTCCAGATCGATTATCCAATCCTCAAAACTTGATAAGGTAAACCGATACATCTTCATCATGAAACATCTTGAAAACAGCCAAAAAGTGGCCCCGACAATGAAACCAATGATGTAGCCTAGAATTTACTATGAATAACCTGGGCGTGCTGTCACATCACTCAACACTTAAACTAAGTGCTCACCTGAAGTGTGCAAAGGCACTAGGTCCCTCTTTAGAGTTACTTTCACAAAATCTTAGTGTGATGATACTTAAACATATTTATATTCATAGCTAGTACTAAACAACCTATAGTGCATACACCAGATCTAGAACCTAGATTATATGAAAGATAATATAAATAATAACTATGATAATACTAACCATATAAGAGCTAGATTTAGTTATGCCTAATTCCATTATCCAACCACTATATTCCATTGAATTAAATATTTCAAAACATAGAAGCTTCTTACACTAGATCAGAATCTCCATGATTTATGTCCACGTCAAAACCAGTAGCACAACTTTACAATAATTCACCACCACACTAAACTACGTAAATCCATACATATTTATAGGGGTGGGGACTTTCCTTTCACCACCCATGCACTTCTCAAAATAGGTCACATGATGATAATAGCCATGCACCTTTACAATAGTATTCACAACATGCAAGTGCTATAACAATAGATGTCCTATATTTAAATCCAAATAGAAATCCTATTATTAACTTAAACTTTGCATGGTGCTTATCTACTGCTTGTTCCCAAAATACCATTACGTGGAGCGTAAGTATTTATATCTATGTGTGCTCCACACGTTATCTCAAAAAATAGTTCTTATCCATAAAATGGCTAATTCTTGAGCCAAAATGTTCTAGCACACATTTCCTTTCCTGTCTTTCGGCATCTTAAAATGCACCTTGTTCCCATGTGCACATCCTTCATGTGTCTTATCATTAGAGAAACATTCTCTCTACTTAATAGTTGGTAAACAAAAAATTGTACCTATTTGTCTAATACCAAAGGAATATCATTAGGTATTATCCATTATTCTTCAAATGTAGTGTGTAGGCGCTCATACCAAAGTTTTGTCTTTTTTTGTAGGGTCATCTCATAGATACATCACAGGTGTACTTTAAAAATATCTCTGGAAGATATTTATTCACCTCTGGGTATTGCCACATCTTATCTTTTAGCCTATCAGGCACTCTAATTTCTAGAAATACAATAGACAGAAGGATCATGCCAAAAATTATCTTCTCTTCTTGGTGTGCCTCTTTAACAATAGTATCAGTAATGAAACTAGCCAAATTTTATACTACTCCTTCTGCCATCTTCTTTGCAACATGAAACCATGCCTTATTCACTTGTGACCAATGCTCTTGATTGTTCAACTTAGTGAGGAGATGCAATACCACCTGAATAACTAGAAACTTCTATAACTTAGGAATATCCATTTTGCGCCCTCATTTCATGCAACCCAATTCTTTCTTTGTTACTTCAATGCCCTCCTTATTAGTGAGGTCACTACTAAGCTCAGTGCCTGAACTCCTTAAACATGTCAGTCTCCCAATCAAGGGCATAGTAAGCCTAATTCATCAACCAAAAAATTAAAATAATTCCTCATGGACTCTGATCATCAACCATTGATACAAATTTTCTAGTTTTCTGAAATAGGGGAGTTCATAAAGTTGCAAAACTCCTACATTTGACAATAATTTTTTCCCTCTATCATCATATAAAACCATATCATTCTCTGTCCTCATAGTTGTTTTTAACACCAATAACTTATCCAATTCATCTTTATTTTCTTTATGTCTATGGTTAGAGTCACTTATTTTACAACGCCGAACATGTGAATCCAAATCGCGGCCCATAAAAACCCCTTCTGGATACAGCATCCCTAAAAATCAGATTTCGGGGGTTTTTTCAACTTCCTTTTGCTTTTTACCCCTTATAGCCACTCTAGGTGCTCACTTAGGTGTCATGATGACTATAAAAGTGTGTTTTTGTAGTTAATTCAAGCTCTGTAACTCAAAACTTGTGTGCCCTCACTTAAAATCCATGTGCCCTAGCTCAAACTTAAACCCTAATTACTAATTCGCCTCCCCACACATATTTTTTTTTCTCAAACACTTTCTCTAATGAAGCACCAATCAATCCCATGCAAAATTTCATTCGGGTCAGTTTCGTATCATAACTCTTCACACTTATCACAAAAATTTCTCTTAGCTCACTCTTCGACTCGCTTGAATGCTTCTTAATCGTAAGGTAAAAATGATATCATAACACCACCTTTTATAGCGTTTGTAAAAAATTTCAGAATTTATTTCTCTCCACCTACCACCATACTCAACATTATATGATGTTTCTTTCCTTTTTCCATGCTAATTCTTCTATTCCCTAGTCATAACCTTCTAGCATGCCTACTAATCCTCAACCAAAAACCTCCTTTTGCACGCCGTCATGCATCGAAGTACTTATCCATTGTGCCTTTCACCAAGAATTTTCCCATGCTGCAACCTACCTCGTGTTACATTGTGTATCCATTCATCTATAAATGGTCTTCATTCATGAGAAATATTTTTGTATCCACACCCTTACTTCAAGCACCTACACAATATTTCTCTATGCATACCCATTTTTCAGAGAACGTTCAAACTTGATCCATTTATCCTATATATACTCCACCCCACACTAAAAGTATGTAGATAGGTAGAAATGGATAAGGAGATATACTTGGTATGAAAAGGGTATGCATCAATGAAGTAGATTCTAAAGATGGGGATACACAAGAAGTAGTGGATTGGAGATGGTAAATTTTATTTTGTAAATCCTTATATAAAGATGTTAAATCAAGAGTGTTTGAGGAAGAACTGGACTGCATATTAGGTTTGTTAGGATGAGTGATGGGAGCAGTAGTTATAAGAATACGAGAAGAAATATAAGTGGGTGGAGTGGAGACCATGTGATCCAAAGAATGAGTAGGCACCATGGTGGGAGCTTCATGATTTTTCTTAGCAGTGATTAAAGTATGCAAGACATGAGGGAGATGAGTGGGATTGACATGAAAAGTTTGTCAAAATTTTGTAATAGTGTTGAGTTGATCTTGGTCAATATTAGCATCTTCATCATAGGAATTCTCACTATCAGATGTGTTGGTGTGCATTTTGATCCTCTGCCATTTTTCCATGTTTCACCTTTTCTCTTAATGCTCTGAAACATTTTTTCCTCATGAAATCGATGATGTGAAGTTGTAGCTCTAGTCTTGTGCATTGGATTATTTGTAAACTCATTACCTTACCCTAATTTTCTAAGCAGAGGTTCATTTTTTCCCTGTTTCTGAGAAAAAAATGGCCTTGGATCTCCCCATCCTTCAAATTTGATGAAAAACAACTCGTACCTGTGTTTAAATGCTTTGAGTTGTTTTTTTTTCTCCATTTTTGCCCCATTTTGAAGGAATCTCTAAGTTTGCCCTGTGTTTTACCCTAATTTTGCCCATTCAAATGTCTCTGCCATTTTTCCCATGTTTTCCTGACCTTTGGAGCTTGAAATTGTTCATTTTATACATATTTGCACTCAAAAATCCCTTTTCATGGCTGTAAATTTCCTAAAAACACTTTCGATTTGTCTTTTGATAAAAAAAAAATTCACCCACGAAGAAAAAATCAATTTTGGGGGTCGCTGGCAATTTCTACATTTTTTATGGTCATACGGGTGCCCTTTTCTCATTAAATTCTAGCTCATATATATTTTCATACGTGGAAATTTGTAATTTGACAAGGATTGGCGGGTCATTTATAAAAAACTTCACATTTTTGTGTTTTTGGCAAAAAGTGCAAGTTACCACCGCAGCTCCGCAGGCCCCTCAGGTGGACACGTGTCACGTTTGCATCAAAGGCAGGAATGGAGGCTAGTGGAAGACTTAGAAATTTTTTGCTTTTGGGCAAAAGGGAACAAAATTTGTGTAAAGGGCTGCGGGTCTTCCAGGCCAATCAAGAGTGGACACGTGGCAGGATCAGGGGCAGAGGGGAGTGCGGGCCGCCGGAGGAAAAAGGGAAATGTTTGCTTTTGGAAAAATGAGTTAAAGTGGTAATTTGAAGCATGGATCTACAATGAATCAAAGGGAGACATGTGTCAAAAGCAATGTAAGAGGGGAGTGCGGGCCGCCAGTGAATTTTGAAACTTTTGAAATTTTTGAGGAGTTGAGTAAATTTTAAAAGGAGGAATGCAAGCCCATAGTGAGTCAGCGATCGCCATGTGTTAGGGACACAAGTGGAGGTGCAGGTCTGTGGGGATAATTGTGAAAATTTTCCTTTTTCCAAAAAAAGTGGAAATGTGTAAAATTGAGCTGCGATCCTGGGTCCAATCATATTTTGCCATGTGTTAGTGCCAAATATCAAGGGCAGAGGGACGGAGAAAAATGTCAAATTTCTACATTTTTCCAAAAGTATTAAAATGTTAAAAAATGATCCCAAGCCCATTTCTAATCACATTGTGGCACGTGGAGGGCTTATATTAAGGATAAAGGAAGATCAACGGTAATTGTGCATTTTTCAGTTTGGCCGCAATTTGAGCTCCAAGAATCTTGGAGATGTAATTTTTACATCAATTTTCACCAATTTTTTGGTGAATTCATGTTGTTTTTGCCATCAAGGATCAATGGAATCGATTTGAAAATTCAATTTTCAGATCTAAGGTACTTTTGAAATGAAATTTTGTTCAGGCACGAGTAGAAACGTGAAATACCAGATCCAAAAGTTACAGAGGCAAATTTGGAAAGTGCAAAGGTGAAATGATGAAAGAGGAGCATGCTGCATGAAGGAAGGATAAAAAACATGCTCCCAGTTGAAACTATGATGCAAAAAATCCTTAATGATTCACCTTTTTCAAAGCACCTGACAATTTTTTTTGTAAATATGTTAAACGTCCCTGTCTGCGAATCATGATGGAAATTTGTAACAAAATTTATGCATGGCATATTATTTTCTTGGGAGAGAAGGCTTGAATGTAATAGAGAGATATATAATGCATGTTTTGAGACATGCAAAAGGTTGAGATTTCATTTTCAGGAGAAAATTTTGAGAAAATTTCATCCTCTGAGAAATATTTCTAAGAAACCAGGTTAACTTCCTCTGTGTCATATTTTCATTCATGTTGAGTTGGTTACAAATGTATAGCCATTAACAAGCTCTGAGATTGTTTATATAACTGTCCCATGCTGATGAATATGATAAACTTTGAATTAATTTGTGTTAAATCTCTGGCAATTTTGTGTTTATTTCATTTCAGAATTTCTGCAAGTAGTTGTTTTAGTTCCTATTGCAATCTTGTATGAAAATCCATTTGAGTCACACTAGTCTCAATCCTTGTGATAGTTTAGTGGCATCTGCAATTTCATTTTCTATAAGAGATTTCATCTGGGAATGAAATAAATGATTTAAAATAACTTTTCTTTCATCTGTTGACAGAGATTGTTTGTAAGCTTTTGGGTGTACCTTAGGTGTGATTTATCATAGATTTTTATGTTTTATTGGGTTTTCTAACTCGAGCCTTTGTGCTAAAATCTCAAAGATTGTGTGAAAAGGTGATAATATGGGCCTCCATTGATGCACACCTTCTAGTTGAAGAAATGTTTCAACTATTTTAAAGCTTTATGTTATTGAATTTCTCCATTATTGTGAAGCTCCTCAAGGATCTGGCAAAGTAAAATCTATCTTGTTGAACTCCCACCCAAAAAATCATTCAAAACAACTAATCCTACCCCATGCTACCCCTATTTTGACCTGTATACCCACATAAGATCAAAATCCATTTCCTAAAGTATGCAGAACATATTAGGATTTCAAAATGTCTTCAGTAACCCTTTCCTTGCATTGAAAGTATCTCCTTAATCTGGAAGTGAAAACTTGTGAAAGTTAGATTTGGAGGGTTGATCATATTTTCCCAAGGCCCTTTTCATACTATTTTCACAAATTGAGGGATATCTTCATCTCCTTCACCATTTGAGGGTTACAAAATAGGTTCTCTTACCTTGGTTGAAAGGCACAACCTAAAACAATTAGGACAAGATCATGTCCTATTTGAGTGCTATCCATCTCTCCACAAATCTGAGTGCCAATTAGATCATATCCCCAGCTACAAAATGAAACACATCATGATCCATATATCTTCAAGCTTCATGCCATATCTTTGATGCTACTCAGACTGAAAAGGAGAAAAATTTTGGGTACTTACAAGATGCTTCTATTTCATGGAGAGGGACATTGTGCGAATTATCTAAAGGATTATTAGAAGTAGCTATAGAAGTAGGGATTTTAGCCATTAGTTTAGAAAACCTATGAGTGAATAAAGGAATATCAAAATATTGAAAAGAACCAAAACAAAGACTATGAGTGACAAGTATGCAAAGAAAATTCCTGAGGAGAAAGAAGTATTCGAGGTTCAGGTTCACCAAAATGATTAAATAAAATGTGGAATAATGGTAGTTAATCTAACTAGGAATGACAATAAATAAAAATAGATAAAAGTGGTGAATAAGTATAAAAAGTGACCCAAACAACTAGAATATGAAAATAAAATCCCTAATATGAAAATAAGGGTTGGAAGGAGCTTATCTGATTTGGTGAACTTGTTGGAATGTGTTGCAGAGTTGACTGGAGAAATAGGAGGAGGAAACAACTATGTAAAGGTCTAGAAACTTACAGATCTGGGAAATTTGAGTGGACTGGGGCACCTAGGAGAGTATTAGGGTGCCTATGGGTGCCTTGGTCTATGTAGTGAAATGAAAAACAATAAGGTAAATATAGAGGTAGAAGAGAAACTCCAATAATGAATCCAATAACACAATATCTGTAGAAAATAGAAAATATATTATAAAGAAATGTCTCTCATGTACAAGATCAAGCTAGATCATCATATCTTAGGAATGCCTCAAATGGGAGAGGAGATGCCTTAAATAGGAAAGTAAGAGGAGTGTGGAACCTTTTAGGGAGAATTATAGAGGATAAGGTTTCTAAATAATTCTATATGTAGAAGACAATAAGAGGTTCTAGAAAGGATTCTAGAACAAAAAATATCTAGAGGAAATCTAGAAAGAAGTGGGATCTAGAAGGACCCACTACAATAAAAAATAGAGATGTGCACCCTATTAAATATTAAGTACTAATTAAGATCTTAATTTACTATCCTAACACCCTCCCTTAAGCAAAGAATTAAGAAGGTGAGAACATGAATATGTGTCCCAACTACTAGGCCATGTTAGGTACCCATGTACAAAAAAAAATAAAATAAGGAAGGACTTCATGGTGAATCCCACCCAAGGAAAAATTCCTTCACTCCAAGAAAATATTACAAATGAAGATCACAAGGAGCTACTAAAGGTTTAGTGAAGATGTCGGCAACTTGGTCAGCAGTAGGCACAAACTCCAGTGAAAGAACTTCATCCTAGATTAGCTGTCGAATGAAATGCATATGGATCTCAATGTGTTTCGTACACTGATGCTAGAATGAATTGTAGGAAATAACAATGCCACTCTAGTTGTCACACCAAAGAGTAGTAGGAATTGTTTTTGGAAGACCAAACTCTTTAAGCAAATTTTGAAGCCAAATAGGTTCTTTACTAGCTTGAACTACACCTCAATACTCGACCTTGGTAGAAAATAATGCAATAGCAATTTTTTTCTTGCATCCTTAAGAAATTGGACCAGAACCAAAATGATAAACAAATCAAGAAGTAGATATGCGAGTGTCAACATCACCTTCCCAATCTGAATCATTATATCCAATAATATGTGAAGAAATTTGTGGTGTATACTATATACCAAAGTGCAGAGTGCCCCAAAGATAGCACAAAAATACGCTTAGCTACTTTCCAATGACTCTCATGAGGATTATGTGAAAATCAAGAGGAAAGGTTAACAAAAAATGTGATGTCAAGGTGAGTGTGTGTCAAATATAGAATACTTCCTACAAATTTTTGGTATAATACGAGATCAACTAGAGGAGTCTTACAATTAGCAGATAAAATAATTCCTGACTGAAAAGGAGTAGGAGAAGGCTTGCAATCAGCCATATGAAATTGGTGAAGTAAATCATGAGCATATTTTTGTTGTCTAATGGAAATCCCCTCAGGAGTCTAATGAACCTACAAACCAAGAAAATAATGTAGAAGTCCCATATCAGTCATGTCAAAATGCCCCATAAACTTGTGTTGAATATCCCAAATAAGGGAATTTAAACTTACAGAAAGAATGAGATCATCAAAATAGAGGACTAGTATCAAAAGAGTATCCCCTTTCTACTAAATTTAGACATTAGGGTCTGACTAAAACCATACAAATCTAGAAGAGACAAAAAAATAATCCATCTTATCGTACCAAGCACATAGATCCTGCTTGAGGCCATAGAGAGAACAATGGATTCTAGAAACAAGTGAAGGATCTTACAGAAAACCTGTAGGCTGCTCCATATATATCTCCTCATGAAGATCACAATTCAAGAACACACTCTTTACATCCATTTGGTATATGGGCCAATGATTAGCTGTAATAAGAGAGAGGAGAACTCAAATGAAATCCATCTTAGCTACAGGGTTGAAAGTCTCAGAGTAATCAATCCCCTCAACTTGTGAAAAACCCTTTGCAACTAAGCGAGCCTTGTACCAATCAACAAAGCCATCTTTTGCATACTTGGTCTTATAGACCCATTTGCATCACACAAGTTTTCTTCCCTTAGGAAGAGTAGCTAAATCCCAAGTGTGATTCTTCATAAGTGAATAATAATCCTCATGCATAACAGTCTCCAACTCTGGTTTGACAATAGCATCAGAAAAATGAACTGGATCATCTGAAATAACATGACTAACAAGATTCATACTAGAAATATGTGAGAAAGTTTGATGGCGAACTGAAGGATCACCAACCATAGGACCTGCTGAATCTAGAGTGGATTGAGCCCATTTGGGAAAATCCTGAGAATCATGTGGAGGAGTAGGAAGTTATACATGTGCATCAACTAAGTCCTCATCATCAACATCTGGAAGCATATTAGAAGAAGGAGAGGTATGAGCAATAAATGATGGAGTATTAGGAGATGAAGTCTCCCAAAAATAATCACTCCCATCAAAATGAACATCCAATGAAAATAAAACATCATTAGTGACGGGGTCATGAAGGTGATAAGCCTTAATAGTCTCATAATAACCAACAAAAATAAGTGGTTGGCTTTTATTTTCCATAAACTTGCATTTTTCATCAGGAATAAATGCCCATGCCTTACTCCCAAATACATGAAAATATGACACATCAGGTTTCTCTCCAGACCAAAATTGCATAGGATTCTTGTTATGTAAGGCCTTATGTATAGTTTGGTTTTGAATGTAGTTTTCACAGTTGATAGCCTTAGCCTAATAACTAGGATCCATCTCCTTAGAATGAGTCATGTAATTATCCATCTACTTCAACGTCTTATTCTTTCGCTTAGCCACACCATTTTGTTGAGGAGTATAGGGTACTATAAAATGATGTACAATCCCATGGTGAGTGTGGAAATCTTTGAATGCATTTCTCACATATTCCCCCCACTGTCGGTGATGGGTGTCGTTAATACCTTCATTTAATCAACTCTTTATTGTTGTCATATTCAAAACAGGGGTGGTTTCCATAGCTATATGCAACAAGAAATCTTATTGATCTAGTAATTGATGGTAGGTATTTGTTTTCTTTCTATTTTTTCTGGGAAATTTTCTCAATGTCTTGAGGATTTCTTGGCTAAAACTTATTAAAATCAAACTATGAGAACTTGCTAGAAGTAAACACTCTCTACAGAAATAGATTGTGGGAAATAAACACACATTTCTAAAATAGAATAGATTGTTGTAAGTAAACACACGTTATAGAAATTAACACACTTTCTTTGGAAATAAACACACAATTTGAGAATGCTGAAAGTTGATTGCAAAGAAAGAAGAATCTAATCTCGAACACCTGCAGGAAAAAGTATACAACAGATTTCAATTTGAGTAATCAAAATCATTTACAGAATTAATAGATCTATACTATTTTCTCTGGAAATATAAATACCAATAAAATGAATATCCTGGTTCTTTGAGGAGTGGGCCCTTGCTCCACCTCGAAACAGGATTTGAAAACTTAATATACTCTCAAAATAGGAATGGCTATTTTATTGATAAAATGTTCTTTATTACAAAAACAAACTATTTCTTCTTATCTCTATGTTTTTAATGTATATATCTCTATCTCTATATATTTATCTATCTACAGGTTTGTATTTATATGCTTCTTCCATAGGTGTATTTACAGTCATAGCTATCCTATCGATTTAGATAGAAGTGAATCATGCTCAAAATAGATATTGAATTGGATCATGGATGGACATACTACTGTATGATAATTATCCTTGGATCTGTGAATATGAAGAATCGAAAATCTTCCAATCTGCTCTTGATTGAAAAGATCATTGATTTCTAAATCACCAGATGTTGTTGGAATAAATTAATTCTCATTGGTTCTGAAACTTTTAAGAAGTTCCAAAACTAAAGGAAATCATTCCAGATCTAACTATGAGGATTCCAGAGCTGTATGCAGGAGTTCCAAAACTAAGTCTGAAAGTTCCAGAACTAAGTAGTAGAGTTCCAAAACTAAGTCTAAAAGTTCTGGAACTAAATGGTAGAGCTTGTAACTGAATAATGGAGTTCTGGAACTAAGTATGGAAGTTCCAGAACTGAGTCGTATTAAAACTAATGCTTTCAAAAACATGCCGACCACTTATTACTTTGTTATTTCAACTGATTGTGACCTATTTTATTACAAAAATGAACTTCCAAAGCACTTAGTTAGGAATTACATAGTTTTTAAATGTTAGAACTACAATCAATAAAAGATGGACAGTTACGTCCTAACTTGTTGTAGACACTAAATTTAGGTCACACTCCCCTTTGGTCCCGTGACCAATAAACACCCTTTATTACATTTACCTAGCCATGACCCCCTTTCACCCCACTAATATTAATTTAATTAAATTAATTCATTAGCCTCATTATATTTATTATTTAAATATCTTATTTAAATAATATCCCCAGATACAGTTCACTTAGACACCTCACCAAGCCAACTCAACCTAAGACCTATTCTTAGTAAGTTTCCATAACTAACTAAGACTTACCTAAACCCTAAAAATCAATGCCTACATTCCCTCTAACCACATCCCTGCATGCTCAAAAGAAGATCCCAGTATAATCCATGGGATAACAACACGAGATTTAAGGAAATCAAGAGGATCACCCTAGTTTAGTAAAACCTAGGAAATCCTACCTTGACCGACGCTGGTTACCCCTGACCATCACCGGTTAAGCCAGACCACCATCGGTTACCATTTTAACCCCTAAACTACCTTATTCTCAAGGTTGGAAAACATTGGTAGAAGGTTGACAAGCAAGAACAAATCTCAGAGAGATAACACATCATCAGAGAGTGAATTCCAGTAAAAATATGCATTCAAGGAAGGAGATTGAGCATCTTCTCCTACACAACCATCCAGGCCATGATCTGATCTATCCAAGCAAAGAGGAGTGTACATACAGCCCATGCAGAAGCTTTCTTTCAGCTGGTGATCACTTGCAACCTTCAAAATCCTCATCAGCACCTCCATCCCTCACACACGGGCATTCAGGACCGGAATCCAAGTAAGTATAACATCATACTTTCCTGGTTTATTTCATGTCATCACCATTTTATCATCCATTGTTTATTTTTCCCCCTATTGACCTTCTCTAACATTTTCATCTCCATATACCCATTAAAACCTCACCAAATCCTCCTTGAGTAACCCAATATTTCACCCCAACTCACCAAATTCCTTTGTGCAATCACAAAGGAGACCAAAAGCTTGTTATGTGATATTTCCACATCTCACAGTAACCGGCACCAGTCACACCTAACCACTATCAGTCACCCTGATCGACATCGGTCTCTGTATTTAATATTATAGCCCTAAACAGAGACCTACCCACCAAATTTCATCTCACCCTCATTCACCTGTGATCTACCCGAGACCTCTATTAGACCTGCAGAGACCTAGAACCAATCATTTAACCTTTGGATTCTATTTTATCTTAGCCTGTTAGATTAGATCTATTTCTTATTATGTTTTAAGTGAGATACCTAAATCATTTTAAATAACAATAGGATTTACTTTGTTTACAACATTAAATTGTTTAAAACAGTGTACTGACAACCATCTAGGAAGTATCACACTTCCCGGATCAAGCATACGCTAGGCAGCTCACTGCCCATATTGTTTAATTCCTTTTGGTGGTCTTGTTTTCATTACAGGTAGTTCCTCCTAGACAAAAGGAAGATCTCATGATCAGCTATGGATCCGGAAGTCATACCCGTGCAACAACCCATCAACCAACATTTGAAAAGGTATTCCTCCTACGCCCATTACCCTATCTGTTTCGTCAACACTTCAAAGAAATGATTTAAGAATTAGGTGAAACATTTTGGCACACCCAGTGGGACCCATATGAGGTTCCTTACATTTCATTCATTTCTAGGAAAAAATTGTGTGTTTGTTTCCCTTCTGAAAATCATACATGCTAATTTTCTTCCCTAGTAATCCACCTCTTCTTTCTATTTTCTCTAAAGGAAACTTTTTCTTTTGGTGTAATTAAAAAGAACCATTTCTTCATGTTTTCTACATTGTAGTGAAAGAGCATCCCTCTTCCTCTTCATCTTATTGTGTCATCCAATTTCACATTTTTGATTTGGGTTTAAAAATAAGTGCATTCCATTCTAATTTATTGCATTAGCTCACATTAATTGAGGGAAACCTATATGCTGGAAGTCATGCCCAGCTGATGGTTGAAAAATGAATTATAGAAAAATACTCCTATCCTTTTCTCTTTCTCTGAGTCTTACCAAACCTCACAAAAATTCAAAATACAGATATTTTTAAACAACATCCTACCTGGAAGAAGTTTTAGGTGATCACACAATCATGGCACAGTAGGCACCCAACTTGCTGCTCTATCAATTCATACTTCAGAGCAAAGCCCACCCCCACCATAACATACCTAAAACCTCACCTTTTAGATCGCATTCTTTATAAGAAGCCATCCTCACCAAAAAATCTATTTCACAATTCATGTGTCAGTCCCTAAATAGCATAATCTAAACAAACATAATAGAAAAGGAACTCCTAGGATTACATTTTCTTAGTGTTTCTGCTTGGCTTGCATTTTGAGGTGAGAGATCATGTTCGTCATTTTTTTTGTTCATCATTACATGCTCCTCATCACAACTAGTGTATTCTAGCTTCACCTGAGTGTGCCTGGGCCATATCATCATCATTCTCAGAATTATAGGTCTGATTCTACATCAAATTATAATTCACAACCACTTTCTTTCATCACTATTTCAATTTCATAGTAACTGTCATCGATTACCTCTGACCGCCATTGGTTATACCAAACTGACGTCAGTTCCAGGTCCTTTTGCTAACCTACTCAAAAGGAAATTTTACTTCAATTTCTTCATATTTTCATAGTCCCTATCATTTTCATTATTCCCATTGACGTTTTGAACATCTTCAAATTTGACATCCCTGCTAGATTTTACCTTCTTCCTTGTTGTTCACTCAATGTCCATTTTCTACAGTAACCGGCACTGGTTACCCCTAACTAGCGTTGGTTTTCCCTAACCGGAATTAGTTAGCATGTTTCACATTCCAACCACCATTCGGTACTTAATCCACTTTTTTTCACCAGATTCATCTATTCCTGTTATTCTCTATGTCATTTATAGAGAAACAACCCTACTTGATCAGTATTGGTTCACATGGTGCTGACCCAAAGACACGCAAGTGCCCTTGTATTTCATGCTAGTTGTCAACCACTCCCACCTAGTCCTTCACCACCTTCCATTTTATCACCATCCATAGATCCCATCCAACCTATTACTATCGCTACCAGAGATGAGGGGTTCACATGACTCCTTGACCAGAACCCTACCACCTTGCAGTTTTACCTTTCCCACTCATCCACTTGAGATGCCTCGGGTCAGTTGATATACGACATGCCCATATCTATCCCCCCTACTCTTGCACCCACTCCCACATCGGCCCCATCTAGCTCCGTACTTCCTGCATCTACCTTACCCCCAGTCGTTTCATAGTTAGGTCCTATACCCGATATGACTGCTACATCTACTACCTCTGTAGCACTTGTTACATCCACCGTACCCTCGACAATTACCCCAAACACAACCTCATTCACCCCTAATGTCTCACACATACCTATAGCTACATTACCACCTCCAGTATTGGTGAACCCTACCCAATTTTAGAACATGGTTCTTTCCATTCCACAATTATTAGCCCCTATTTCCACTAGGGTTACCATGACCCTTCCACCCCCATATACATACTATCAACAACCTCACATTTCATCCATTATACACACTGGGTATGTACCCCCTATTTCACTGCCTTCTTCTCCACCATCCTACATGGCAGCCCCATACACTAGAGTGCCACCCCTATTATATGCCCAAAACCAACCTTCTCACGCTACAGGAGGCATCCAATCATGACAACCCACCAACGACCTAATTAAATTGATGTTGGACAAGATGTAAACATTAGAGGCATCGGTTTCCTGACTATCCCGCAACACTCTCACCTACGAAAAGATTTGCAACGAGCCTATTCACCCATCCATTCCTATCCGTTCATACCTTGGGCATTGGGAAATGCCTAAATTCAATCATGTTTCAATAGCAAAGAAGACCCAAAACAACATTTGCAGGTCGATCAAACATGGGTGTTATTTGATCGCTCATGATGATGCCTTTCTTTTGAGAACCTTTCCCATGTCCCTCACTGGACCTGCAATAGATTGGTATAGTGGGTTACCTAAACACTCTATATTTTCATTCAATCAGGTAGCCCAAGCCTTCTTGGATCATTTCTCTATCAATATCGTCAAAAAGGTTACTATGACTGATCTATATTCCACACGTCAGTATGAGGACGAATCTATCACAAATTTTGTTTCTCATTGGCGCAATCTGATCAATCAACTTACCTTCCATCTACCACAAACTAAACTCATCGAGCTCTTCACATGGGCTTGCGCTAGACATATCTCCTCGACCTTGCAGGTCCAAACCTTTTGAACATTCAATGAGGCATTCACTATGGCATGAAAGTTATAAATTCGAGCCATCGAAGAGAAGAAAATCCAATTACGCAATAATAATTCGACATTTAAGTCGAATGATACCTCTTATTCTTCCAAAACACAAACCAACTATTCAAAACCTAAGGGCACCACTAACGTAGTGGGACTCAAGGTTGGCCCAGCTCATTCATCAAATCAGGCTACACCCTCATCTAATCTCTCACCTATCTAGACTTTTCAATTCAAACGAGAGAAACAGAAAATATACCCCAATTGGGGAACCTTACTCTTTTGTCTTAGAAAAGCTTATCAAAGCCGAGAGCCATCACCCTTCCACCTATAAAACCACACACTGGTTTTGACCCCTGCTCGCCCCATGCCCACATGGTATAAAGAACACGATTTTTGTAACTATCATCGAGTAAAGGGTCATAGTGATGGAAAATGCATCACTTTCAAAAATATTTTCCAAGAAATGCTTGAGAAAGGTGAGTTAACTGTAGATAATCCCAATTCCACCCCCAACCAAAATCTACAAATTTTCAAAAAACCATTTCCCAACCATGCCCCTTCATCTAATCAAACTGGTGAGACATCAACTCATGACACCCATACCCGCGAGGTTCACGCTATCCTTAATGAAGTACCTGTTGCCTCCCAATTACCCCATATTCCTTCCATAGAGGATATCCTAGCTCAAAATCCTCATTCCGCATTAGAACTAACCTCCCCTTTTCCTTCACCAATAGAGGAAAACCTTTCATCTCCTTTATCACCAATGGAGGGTTCTTCCGCTAACATTGAGCCCATCTCACCCCTAGCTTCACCACTTAGAGAACCTTTACCTACAGTACCTCCTCCACCCATAGAGGAGCATCCATTATCTCCTCCACCCACAAAGGAGCACCCATTGCCTCCTCCACCCATAGAGGAGCGCCCAACTATTCCTCCACTTATAGAGGATCTCCCATCATCTCCTCCACCTATCATAGACCCAGTTGAGATACCTTTGCCTCTTGGCAAGCATTCTCCATCAGCTACCTAGAATCCCGCATACCTACTTTCGGCTCTTTTACCCACGGAAGCTAACGCTAGCCAATTCCCCATCTCTAAGACACATTTTATGGTAATTTACATTAGGTCCTCACCAACTCCACCCACAGACATGAAATTATCACGTTTGGCCGATCACTTAGATTATGTGGATAGGGCTTTACTATGGGGCACCTCTTACTCCCTGTCTCAACATAGATGTAAAGATCCCTCGCTGATACCTCCACTATCTACCCAAACACATTTTGACTAATCAAACCAAACACAACCACCTCTATCACAACCCCTTCCACGACACCTGTTATAACTCAAACCACACCCTTACCCATAACCTGACCTACATCTAAACCCAAACCCACACCTACAATATTTTCCTCAACTAGATTTAGATACATCCTCCAACGTCAATACCACACCTACTCCAACACCCAAACCAAAGAAAAAAATCCATTGACCTCATACCTCGACTACACCAATCACACCAGTAATTGTCCCATCTGTCTTAAGACCTCAGCTTCCCAACATGGTCAAGCAACCTCCACCCATCCATAAACCAATAACACAACAACCCATTCCTTCCTCACAAACCTCTAACCTACCGAGGTGCACAACATGACTTACACCCATACCTGCAGTCTCTTTACCACCAATACCACCAATACCCTCAGCCATTACTTCATTACCCACCAAACTTCAGTCATTTTCCCTTACACCCCAAGCACGACCCGTGTCATCTACCTTCACAGCACCTCCATTATCCCCATGGGTAACTCACCCTCTTCCTCCATCTGCTTTTCCTTCTAGACCTCGTACACCTACATCACATTTACCCAAGAAGGTGCAACCCAAAAACAAAACCCCACTACCACACAATAAGGTAGTTAAAATAACCACACACCCTCTTACCCGTCCATCTACTGTACCCCCTACCCAAAAAAAACAGGACCGATACCTAAAACCCACACCAGCACCTATATCCATAGCTCGACCCGTTCATACTCTTCTAAAAACAGTTCCTCGACAATCAACCACACCTGCACCCAAACCCACGTTCACTTCCTATTGTGATCCATTAGCAAGGTCCTATGCCAAAATTTTAACCAACCTCCACGAGACTTCTGTTATCAACATTACCACCACTCCAACCTTACGACCCCCTTCAAATCCAAGCCAAAAGGTTTTGATGATACTAAAATTTGCACATACTTTCGTGTGCCAGGGCACGATGTGGAGAATTGCAAGGCCTTGAAAACCGTCCTTATCTAATGGTGTCCACTAGAAAACCAACTTTGATGACGACAACCTTCTTGACGAGGATCCTACTTCACCGACCACCCATATCCTACACTGTTCACTCAACAACCACAACCTCCACCCTCACAGCTCCTAGAGCCACTCCCAAGATTTGAAATTAACATGGTTCACATCAGAGAACTTGCCACACCACCACCCCAATGTCATTGTGCCCAACTCACCTCACAAGGCTTTTCTCCTCCAGTAGGTTTTTTTCCCTTCATGTCGTTATACCACTCATCCTACACCTTCTCCATTTTCCAAATCCCCTCAAATCAACATGATACACGTCACTACACGTGCGCAAAAGGGCAAAGAAAAGGCAACTGACCCACCAACCAATCCTATACCCAACATACCATCTACACCCATACCTAAAATAACTATCCGCGGCCCCACGTACCCCATTTCTAATGGCGTCACACATCGCACCATGCTCAAACAATTACACCAATCTCCCCTCAAAATGTCCTTATATGACCTCATCCAAACCTCAGAATCCCATCGTCAAGCTCTCATGGAGGTTCTTCAATCTATTAAGGTTTTACCAATGACCCTACACCCGTAGCCTCCATTATCACACCCCATCATGTAGCCTCTCTCACCAAATTACCACCTTCCTCTTCAACCCACCTTGTTCACCAAGTGGCCTCCCTTAGCTTCTCAGAGGAGGAGATCATGCCACACCAAAATGATGACCCGGACCCATCCCTCTTCATCTCCATCCACATTGATGACATATGGGTACACTATGTGATGATTGATGGGGGTGTTAACATTAACATAATTTCATCCCATGCATTCGCTCGGATGCGCATACCTAAAAATTTCATGCATAAACATCTGGTCATCTTGCATTCGTTCAATGACACTATTGACTCTACACTAGGCACTGTCATCCTCCACGTTCGTGTGGGTCCCCGTACTATTCCAGAATTGTTTTACATTTTGGAGGGGGAATTCCAATATAACTTGTTGCTTGGTAGACCCTGGATCCGTGTCATGGGTTGCGTTCCTTCCACTTTGCATCATTGTGTAAAGTTTGAACACGAAGGACACACCTATACCATTCCAGCTGACCCATCACCTTTTAAAACATGCAACATGCTTTACCGACCCAATGATGTGCTCATACCTATCAAGCCGTCTACCTCCGCGACCACTACCGCTTCACCTACACCTCCACCTACCAGTACAGCTGCTGCTTCTACCACACATACCTCCTCCATTCCTACCACTGCTATAACCTCCACGGCTGACCCATTAACTTCCCAATCTATTAACTCCACCTCTGCATCGACCTCTAACACATCATCCATTCTAGCTACCTACATACCAACCACTGATCCCTTGGAAGGTGTTTTTCAATGCCTCACTCTGGGGGAGTACCACCTATATAGTGTCAACACATTCCTTACTCCGCAGGAGTATGGAAGCCTTCACCAACACCCTCACTATGATCACCGTATAGGAGAATGCCTCCTTTATGGTCCTCCTCATCTTCATACTAGTCTCACCTATGGGGGACTTGATACTACCACTTACACACCTAAACCACCATCACAAACCTACCCATTTTCCACTGACTTCCAATCACTTACCAATCACCATTTCACCCACACCTTCCTGCACCACTGTGCATGGAAGGGTTTTGGTTTTGGATTTTACGAGCAAGGCTGCCATACTGTTATTCCATGTACCACCTGCAAACATAACGACTGTAGTGGTATCAGCTTCCCCGAACCTCCTACCAAACAGGCCCACATTGAACTCATTAAGGACACTAGCCCTTCTCCACCTTCATCTTCATCACCACCTTCACCCACTCCACCTTCATCACCACCTTCACTGATGGAGTTGATGGATCCTGAATCTATCCCTCCTAATTTTTTTTTTCATAAACACCATTTCCTTGGGGCCTTTGACTTATCAATGTGAAGGTGAGGCCCCTTCCACTCTTCCATTCCTGTATCCTGAAATGATCGATGACGACACACCTATAATTAACATCATTCAATGTCAGGATGATGAATCCATACTCACCTACCTTGGTGCAAAAGACTCATATATTCATCGGTCATTACCCTCTGAGATGTAAACCATGTTGAATGAATCAACTATCGAGATCAACATTCATACTCAGGACGACCCGCACATCCTAAAGATCAGGACAATCTTTAGATGCTGCTGAACAGGAAGCCATCACTTCTTTGCTCCGAGATCATAACCACGCTTTCACTTGGTCTTACATAGACATGCCCGGTATTGACCCCACCATAGTGGTCCACAATATCGTAACTGTTCCCGATGCCAAACCTATCAAACAAAAGCTGAGGAAAATGCACCCTTGCATTGCTCTTCTCATCAAAGAAGAACTTCAGTGCCTTCTTTTTGTTTCCTTCATCTTACCCATTGATTATCCTCATTGGATTTCTAACATTTTCCCTGTTACTAAAGTAATAGGGGGACTCCACATTTGCACGGACTTCCGTGACCTCAACCTAGCTTGCCTGAAAGATGACTTTCCCTTGCCCGGTATTGATCAACTGGTTGACCTCACCGCTGGTCATGAGATGCTATCACTCATGGATGGCTTCTCAGGTTATAACCAAATTTTTCTTGCCCCAGAAGATCAACACAAGACCACATTCATCACCCCTTGGGGGACCTTCTGCTATCGAGTCATGCCTTTTGGCCTTAAAAATGCTGGTGCCACATATCAGCATGCTATGACTTACATCTTCCATGATATCATGCATCACATATTAGAATATTACGTGGATGATCTCTTGGCCAAATCTAAACATCACTTCGAGCACCTCGCCATCCTCAAAACCATCTTTGACCGCCTCATTAAATATTACATCCACCTTCAGCCTAAGAAGTGTGTCTTTGCGGTTCTCTCAGGAAAGCTCCTGGGATTTATCGTTTCCCTCCGTGGTATAGAAGTTGACCCTGCTAAAGTCAAGGCCATCCTTGAAATGCCTCTGCCTACTAACCTTCGCCAACTCTGTAGCCTACAAGGTAAATTACAGTCCATTCACCATTTCATTTCACAATTATCTTATCAGTGTCAACCATTTCATCATCTGCTTAGGAAGGATGTCTCCTTTAAATGGGATGATGACTGTCACAAAGATTTTACAGCCTTAAAACAATACCTTCTCCAACCACCCATACTCATTCCACCTAAAGACGATCAACCTTTTTACCTATACATATCAGCTACTGATCATTCCTTGGGAGCCATGCTCACTCATCACGATGAACAACACAGGGAGCAGGTGGTTTATTACATAAGCCATACTCTTTTGGACTATGAAACCTGATACAACCATGCTGAAAAACTTTACTTAGCCTTAGTTTTCATTGTAACCAAACTCTACCATTACCTACTCAACAAAAAAACATATGTTATGACTAACACTGATCCCTTACACTTCATGTACGCCAAACCTTATCAAAATCAATGTCACATGATGGCTTATGCTTTTAGCTGATCTTGACCTCGAATTCATTCATCAAAAGTCCATCAAGGGCCAAGCTATCACCAACCAATTGGCCAACGCACCTATTTCCAAGGATCAACCCTCTAATTTTGACTTTCTAGATGAGTCAATTGCTACCCTTTCCCTGGATGAACCCCCTTACCAAATGACACTCTTCTTCGACGGTTCCAAGTGTCAGTGTGGGGGTGGGGCTGGTATTATCCTCATTCCTCTTGATGGAGAACCCATGCCTTTGTCTTTCAAACTAGACTTTGAATGCACCAACAATATTGCTGAGTACAAAGCACTCATACTAGGTCTCTAAGTCACCTATGCCCTAGATGTCAAATCTATCAACATCTTTGGTGATTCACAATTGGTCGTAAACCAAGTCAATGGTATGTACCAATGCGTAACGAGATAATTCAAAAGTATAAACAACATGTCAACATACTTTTGACCACCTTTGATCGTTACACCCTTCAAACCATCCCACGTTCAACCAACAAATTTGCAAATACCATGGCCTGCTTAGCTTCCCAAATACCCACTTCCCCTGTTGATTCCAAAATATTTGTCACCATACAATGCCTCCATTCACCTTCTTATTTACCTCACGATGTTTACTCGATTAGAAATAACACCCCGGACCCGAGTGACCTTTGGTATAAACAATACTCCGACTACCTTTCTCTCTCCATCTTACCTCCTGATCTCACCTGTAATGGACAACGTGCCTTCCTTAAAAAGGTCTCTCGTTACGTCAATTTGGGGGGAATCCTCTATAAACGTGGCTTTGATGGTATTATCTTATGATGCCTCACAAGTTCTGAAATTCCTTATACCATTAAGGAGGTTCATGATGGCATATGTGGAGGTCACTTTAGTGGCCTTGCTGTTGCTAAGCGTATTCTTTGCCTAGGCTATTACTGGCTGACCCTTAACCATGATTGTTGCAACTATGTCAAACATTGTGTAAAATGCCAACAACATTCCAACCTTCATCATACACCCAGTCATGCCTTACAGGTCGCTCGTGACCTTTGGCCCTTCTCTCAATGGGGCTTAGATCTTGTTGGAGAAATCAATCCCCATTCTTCCCAATGCCATCAATGGATCATAACTGCTACCAAATACTACACAAAATGGGTGGAAGCCATACCACTCATCTCCACAAAAGCTGAGAAAATATGTGAGTTCATTAACCATCACATCATTTTCCACTTTGGTGTCCCTCATCACCTCATCACTAACAATGGAAAACAATTCAAAAACAAAACATTGCAAAAAATTTGTGACGCCTTTGGCATTCAACTTAGTTTCTCATCACCTTATTACCCACAAACCAATAGCCAAGCTGAATCCACTAACAAAACCATCAACAAAATTCTCATGAAAGTGGTTGATGATACTGGGAAGGATTGGCATACACACATTCCTTTTTCCCTGTGGGCATACCGCACTAGTATTCACACTTCCACTGTGGCCACACCCTTTTCACTGGTCTACGGTATAGAGGTTGTTCTACCTCTCAAAGTCCAGATCCCCTCACTCTACATTTCTCTCCATGACATGCTCACTGATGATGACTTTCGTCAGGACCACTTAGCACAACTAGAGTTATTAGACGAACATTTTCTTAACACTCTGGATCACCTTCAAGTTTACCAACAATGTATCAAACGTGCTTATGAAAAACGTGTTCATGAACGAACCTTCCAAGTCAGTGACCTTGTCTTGAAAGAAAATCAACACGTAACCAAAGAAGAAAAAATTAAATGGGGAAAATTTTCTCCTAATTGGCTTGGACCATACATTGTAACTCATACCTATGGATCAGGTGCCTATTGTTTATCTTCACTTAATGGTAAACCCGAACCTGAGCCCCTTAACACATTACATCTTTGACCATTCTATTGTTGACTTGTCATCCTACCTCACCCTTTGTCTCTTTATAGGCTCATCCCTTGAGCGCTATCCATTCCATACACCTCCCTAATGATTAAACAAGAATCATGTGAGTACCCATCACTAGTTATCTTCTCTTGAATGTGTACCACGGTACTGCACATAGCATGATTCTCATGGATAATTTTCATCTACCTTTAGATGAGGTTCCATGGTCATTCCAACATGGATTTTGAACAAGAGTCCTACCCTCCACCTTGGTATTTTCCATGACTTCAACGAACTCACATGGGACTAAACTCCTTGAGTCAAACTTCCAATAAAAATATGACTCCCTCAAAAGACATCTTCCTCTCAACAAATTGCTGCTATAAATAGACTTAAGGACATATGTGAAGCTGATTCCTCAATGGAAGACCTCACTATTATTTATCCCATATAGACTTCCCGCATTGATCAGTCTATCAAAACAAAAAAACCCTTTTAGTCATGGACTTGCCCATTGTGACCTAGGACCCCTTAAAGGCCCTGTTACTCAAAACATATAAAATTAGCTACCTTTCACCCTCCTTACCATTTCCACTCTCATTTCACAATTTCCTCAAGGGACATCTTGGAATTTAGACATTTGGTGATCTACTACTTTCATCATAGAACAGTCAATGTGCAATGTCCTTAGGGTCTTATGTTCATCACCCCCTCCAGGTATGATCTACTCGGTATTGATCCTACCCAATCAGGTGGCTTTATTGCCCCCCCTCTTATCTTTTAACCATCTTTGTTTATGTTTTGATTACCTTATACAAGACTTGGTCCTCGACACTTACCTTTGGGGTACTCCTCCCCTTTCACCATAATCACCTTCCCCTACATCATTTTACCTATAATCTACCCACACCTATTAAACCTAAACCCACAACATGCCCAAAAACCTACCAACTCATTTTCATATTCTTCCCTAGCTCATGGGAGAACTACATCAGCTTGAGGTCCCTTTTTACCGGGACTATGTAGGTAGCACTCCAAGGGCATGGGGCCCTTGGAGGTTAGCTTGGCCATTCTTTACCCTAAAACAATTCCTTAACCATGCCTCACTCACCATTTACATCACATTTCACTTAGTTCCCCTCTTATAACAAAATTGGAAATTAAGCCACATACATAATAAGTTGCTTCCCATAACATACATTTATTACACCTACCATCTCTCTATCATCACTATGCATAGATTATACAATATTTCACATATGACCCATAGTATCATTCATTGCCAAAATAATGAATCCTAACCAAACCTAACTCAACCATGCCTATAACCTGACTCGATCCATGCCTAAACCAACCTAACTCAACCATGCCTATAACTTGACTCAATCCATGCCTAAACCAGCCTGACTCGATCCATGCCTAAACCAACCTAACTCCATCATGCCTAACTCACCTAATTTCCACCCATATCAAAGTAACAAATCCATATCTCATCTAACACAAGCCATAAACCAATGTCTCATAAACACATCAACAACTCAAATAATACCATGTATCTCATCATATAAATCAATAAATGTGTATCTCAATATACATGTCTATCTCATCATGTCCATCATCTCAAAAATGTCAGCACATAGGCCGATATATAATACAAAATGTCATCGGCACGCAAGCCGGTCTCATATATACAAAAGAATGAATCAATACAAAATTTCTTCAGTACACAGGCCATTATATGCTCAAAATATACAAAATCACTCATACATCCTCACTGTCTTTGGCAGATAGGCCAATATGTGATAAAAAATACAACTATCTTTGTCACACAGGCTGACATATATATCACAAAAATCACTAGTATACATCAAACATCAGGTGACCGCATATCAGGCATCTCACCGGATGTCCTCCATCTCTGTGTCACCTGCACCCTTGACCTCTTGTGTCCCTGATGGCACCTCACCTAGCACTGGTCACCATGCACTGGTGGCCTCTCCTTGATTGGGCCTCGGAGCTCGCTGACCTCCTGTGCTCTCCACACTATGAGTATGGGATCTCATCCTTTCACTGGACAACTACTGTGCCCTATACTCTCCATAGGATAGGAAGTATATCCCAGATGCCATGATCTGGTCTTGATAATATCTCACCTCACCTAGGGAACCTAGTAACTTGGATATAGGCACAGTCTGTGGTGGTCCCATAGGTCTCGACCCCTGTACCTGCCCTGCACCTTCCCTGTAGCAACCTTCCCTGAAGCGACCTGTGAACTGGGACCTGCTCCCTGTGCCTGTGGTAGTGCCCCCTACCCCTGTGCCTGTATCTGGGCCTGTAAGGCCCTAATCTATGCCTGGGCTATGGCCAACTGGCCCTGTAAACCTACCACCTAAGCTAGTAAGGCTGCCACCTGACCATCTCTATCTCCATCTCCTCCATCTCCTCCCTTCACCATCTGGGCCTGTAGATTGGTCACTTGTACTCATAGCTCTGCTACCTCTACCTCATATCTCTCCAGCTATGTCTATAGTATATCTATTGGGTAATCAACATCACTACCTGCCCCTTTAGGGAATCTCTTTGTACTGTAATGGTAGCTAGGTTTGGCTACCCCGGTCTAGGTGGTATGGTTCGTAACTTAGCCACTCATCATTTCCTGTACCTATTTGTACATCTGACATCATCTATCGACCAATCCACTGGCTCCTCCTCCTCCCCTGTAGGCACTATAGGCTATGGTAGAGGTAGAGGCCTCTCCACGTCATCTCTCCAATACTGTGGGAAAGACAGAGGAATGTCCTGTACAAGCCCAAACTGCCGTCGGACCCTATCTACAATTATCATCTCATCCTCCCCAGCACAATGACCCTATAACCACCTCTCTAGTTGGAGCTCAGCTATATCCTCATGCATGTGCCTATATGAGGGGAATCCCACATATGGCCTCTAGATAATGTCCACTCCGGACAACCCCTCCAACAACTACCGAAAATGGGCCACATCATGTGTCGGCCTATCCGATCTCTACTCTCTAACAATTGGCACCCATCTCCTGTATCCCACCCACACAGATCTTACAGGGAATGCATCTAATTGGGGCATCCCTATAGGTCAAGCACAAACTATGTGCTCGTAGGCCCAACAGTGCAGTATAAATGTATGGTACAGGCTAAACCTGCGCAACCGCCCATATGCCCACAGCTCTCGGTATAGCTACACCAAGAATGCTGGTGCCCAGGAAAACCAGGTCTCCTCTACCATCATATCATGGAGCACCCCCATCAGTGATTGGGGAAAGCATCCACCCTCTACATCTGGCAGTGCATAGCAGCACACTGCCTCCATCAATAGAACCACTAGCCTCATCTCATCTGAACGGGCTAGGTACATCTCTCCATAGCTCAAACTGGCATTATGGAATCTCAGATCTGCCGCCCCCTCACCAAAAACTATCCCGATCAGCTCCTCTGAGGCCTCGAAGGAGATAGAGTAAACCTGGGCACCCAATATGGGTAACCGTAAAATCTAGAACACATCCTCTAGGGTGATAGTCATCTCACCCGTCGGAAGGTGGAACGTGTTGGTCACGGAGTCCCATCTATCGATGAGCGTGACCATCAAGCTGGGCTACCAAACAACATGTCGGTAGCACCAAATCCCACTCAAGCCCACTGCCTCCACATGTTACAGCTCCAAAGGGGTCGCTAAGCCGTGTAATGTCACCAGTAGAGGCAGAACCCTGTCCCGCATGTGTAACTGCGCTCTCCCCTGCATCCAATCCAAGCATGACATTAATCCACATTTACCATGACCATATTCACCAATTATCATTACCCTCCACCCTATTTTTACCCTACCCATCTCAACTACCTAACCTACATCACTTTTGCACCCTTGTGCCTAAAAGCCTGACCGGTACCGGTTTATTCTAACCGACTTCAGTCACCTTTAAACTGGCATCGGTCACCTATTTGGTGACCACTACCAGTTCACCTTTACCGACCATGGTTATCACTTAACCAACATCAGTCACCTATTTGGTGACCGATACCAGTTCTACCCAACCGACGCCAGCCAAGCTTGACCGACACCGGTCACTGTCGTGGAAAATTCCGCAACTTCCCAAACCCCCCTTTTTTAAAAACTCTCCCACCTATCCCTTTTACCCCACCTACAATGACCTACACTACCCCAGGACCTCTACCCACCCCACCTATACAATTTACTACCCTCCCCCCTCTTTTTTGCCCGTTATTCTCCCCATACCCACATTTTTATTTTTTCCCACCCACAAAAACAAAAACCACAAAACCATGACCAATAACAATAACCAAAACCTCTCATCTATCTAATCACCAATATAGAGTTAGGCACTTACCTCGTCACACTGTCATTGTCTCGGTGGCACATCTGGCCACTGTGCTAGTGGCCCACTCAATCCCTCTCTAGCCTCTGCCATCACTGAATAGCTCCCACAACCTCCGACCAATCAAATCTCTCACCCTACTCCCGTGGACCCGCTGCTCACCAACCCAACCCTCATCAAATCAGACTGCTAGCTCACTGTCCCATTTCCTCCAGACACTTTTCTCTCTTTTCTCTATTTTTTTGTCATTTCTTCACTTTGTAAATAACAAATGAATAATAAAAACGTGGATTTTTTGTTTTTATAACCCACCCAACCTAACCAACGTCGGTTACCACTAACCGGCATCGGTCACGTGCCCTACCTAACTGTCGTCAGTTTTCCTATACTGACGTCGGTTATCCATGACCGCCATCGGTCACCCTCACCTACACCTTGCCCTTACTTTTCCCTTTTACCCCACCCTTTACCTTGATCCTTTACCCATCCAACCTTTACCCAACCCATTACCTTACCTTTCCTGACCTCATCACTTTCTACCTCCATTTTTCCTCCTTTGGGAACTTCTTATTCTTTTACCCCTACCTTGGCCTTACCTGTGCCATGACCTAGATATTTGGACCTGGACCATCGCTAGTGACCTTTGACCTCATGTGTTCGCTATACCTTGTGGCACTGTTACCTGTGTTGATTGACTTGATGACCTTACCTAGCCTATTACCGTGACCATTTATCCTGACCCTACCTTTGGTGTACCGGAACATACCTAAACGTTCCTGCACCTAACCTACATTGTGTTTTCCTGACCATATCCTATACCTTGGATACCGGATTCACTTCAACCTTGTTTGGATAAACCTATCGACCTTAGACGATGTAGAGTTTTCCTGCTCTTCAACCCGGTAGCATGCTACAGTTTATACATGTGCGTGCGCTTGACTGTTGCTACCTTTGACCCTGACCCATAACCTAGATTTCCTGAGTAGACCTTTCACCTTTTTTTATCCCCCGTGCCCACCTACCTTTTCCTCACATTTTCCTTTTATCAAACCACTCACCGCTTCAGCCTATTACCTCGTTAGTTCCTATTTTGAGGGGGATCACCTTCACCCACACATGGGGCAACCACATCTTATTTTTGTTAGCATTGCTTACCAATACAAGCTATGCAACAAAAAGGGGTAAAATGTAGACACTAAAATTAGGTCACACTCCCCTTTGGTCCTGTGACCAATAAGCACCCTTTATTACATTTACCTAGCCATGACCCCCCTTCACCCCACTAATATTAATTTAATTAATTTAATTAAATGAAATAATTACCCTCACTATATTTATTATTTACATATCTTATTTAAATAATACCCCCACATACAGTTCACTTAGACACCTCACCAAGCCAACTCAACCTAAGACCTATTCTTAGTAAGTTGCCATAACTAACTAAGACTTACCCAAACCCTAAAAATCAATGCCTACATTCCCTCTAACCACATCCCCGCATGCTCACAAGAAGCTCCCAGTCTAATCCATGGGATAATGACACGAGATCCAAGGAAATCAAGAGGATCACCCTAGTTTAGTAAACCTAGGAAATCCCACCTTGACTGACGCCGGTTACCCCTAACCATCGCCGGTTAAGCCGGACCACCATTAGTTACCCTTTTAACCCCTAAACTACCTTATTCTCAAGGTTGGAAAACATTGGGAGAAGGTTGATGAGCAAGAACACATCTCAGAGAGATAACACATCTTTAGAGAGAAAATTCCAGTGAAAACCCACATGCAAGGAAGGAGATTGAGCATCTTCTCCTGCACAGCCATCCCAGCCATGATCTGATCTATCCAAGAAAAGAGGAGTGTACATGCAGCCCATGTAGAAGCTTTCTTTCAGTTGGTGATCACTTGTAGCCTTCAAACCCCTCATCAGCACCTCCATCCCTCACACACAGGCATTCAGGACCAGAATCCAAGTAAGTATAACATCATACTTTCCTGGTTTATTTCATTTCATCATCCATTGTTTATCTTGCCCCATATTGACCTTATCCAACATTTTCACCTCCATATACCCATTAAAACCTCACCAAAGCCTACTCCAGTAACCCAATATTTCACCCCAACTCACCAAAGTCCTTTGTGCAATCACAAAGGAGACCAAAAGCTTGTTCTATGATATTTCTAGATCTCACAGTAACCGGCACCAGTCACACCTAACCTCCATCGGTCACCCCTGACCGACATCGGTCTCTGTATTTTCTCATACATCCCTGAAATAGAGACCTACCCACCAAATTTCATCTCACCCTCATTCACCTATGATCTACTCGAGACCTCTATTAGACCTGCAGAGACCCAGAACCAATCATTTGACCTTTGGATTCTATTCTAGCTTAGCCTGTTAGATTAGATCTATTTCTTATTGTGTTTTAAGTGAGATACCTAAATCATTTTAAATAACAATAGGATTTACTTTGTTTACAACATTAAATTGTTTAAAATAGTGGACTGATAGCCATCTAGGAAGTATCACACTTCCTAGATCTAGCATACGCTAGGCAGTTCACTGCCCATATTGTTTAATTCCTTCTGGTGGTCTTGTTTTCATTACAGGTAGTTCCTCCTAGCCAAAAGGAAGCTCTCATAATCAGCTGTGGATCTGGAAGTCATACGTGTGCAACAACCCATCAACCAACATTTGAACAGGTATTCCTCCTACGCTTGTTACCCTATCTGTTTCGTCAACACTTCAAAGAAACGATCTAAGAATCAGGTGAAACACTTATAATAGATCAAACAAAAGTCAAAAAATGCAATCAATGTTGATAAAAAGGATATTAAAATAAGATCATTTATTATACATTAACGAGACATATTTTGGCCTCATCAGTCATTGCATATCATCTTGATTGGAAGAGAGGATTTCTTCTTGAAAATATCATTAAAGGCTTTGAAATTATCAAAAAATTCAGTTTTCGTATTAAGAAAGTAGACCTAAGTGCGTTGAGAAAATTCATCAATAAAAGTGAGTACATATTTAGCCCCAGAAAATGAATGAGTAGGAAAGGTGAGAAGATCACTATGTAGTAAATCGAGAATATCCCTTGCACGAGATGCCTTGCCCTTTGGTAAAGGATCCTAATGTTTTTTTCCAAGCATACATCTGGGACATACTCCATATGTGCAAGACATATTCAGAAGAACGAGAACCAACTTCTTTGTACTCATCTGCTGTAATTATTTGTAGTTTAGGTGGCCAAACCACTCATGCCACAATTTGCTAACTGGATCAACATGGGTAAGAATTAAAGCACTAGTAGAAGGATCAAATCCTTCAAAATGATAAAGATGAGCACTATTATCTGTAACACCTGTAGCTACTATCGATTGAGGATCTTGTAACTCTTTGATTATAACATTTTGTGGAGAAAATTCCACAATTCTCCTTTTGCCTGAATTATAAATTTGATACATAGAAAATAAATTAGAAGTTATTTGGGAAACATGTAACACATTGGTAATACAAACCACCCTGTAGTGGAACATCACTAGTCCCCAAAATATTAACTCATGAAGAGTTGCCAACTTTAATATGGGAAGTACTACAATCAGAGAGTGAAGATAAAAAAATTCGTGAATGAGTGAGGTGATGAGAAGCTCTTGATTCAATGATCCAATGGTCATGAGATGTAGAAATAGCCAAGCAGAGAGAAGTTTCCTTTTGCTTGATGAATAAACTAGAGGAACAATAATATTGTGTTGTTTAACTGCATCTTCCAAAGCTTTGATATTCTTAAAAAATATATCGTCAGAATGATTTGCACCACCACAAAAGTTACAAGGTCCCTGATTCTTAATATTCTTGGATTGTCATTTAGGTTTAGAAGGCTTAGTGGACCCAGAAGATTTAGAGGGCTCAGAAGGTTGAGAAGGAGGAGGTGTATTACTGATTTGTTGGAGGGCAAGGTATTTGGTTTAGAATTGGGTTTTCCTTTAGAAGAGATAGCAACTAGGGCGTGGGAGCTACTACGAAGGGAATCCAAGGTCATAAATTTGGTTTTCTCCCTAGTAAGGTGATCACAAAAAATATCAAAGGTGGGCCATTTAAATTGGTCACCAAGGGCATCCATAGTATAATAAAAAGTACTTGCAAAAACACTAAAGGGGCGCTTCAACTTAGATAAAATGAGAAATATGACTTCTTGATCAGTTTTATTTTTACCTCCTGCTTCCAACTTAGAACGAATAGAATTAAACTTGGACAAAAGTTATTCTATAGTGGAAAAATCAGATGGCAAAAGGGAAGATACTTTTGCATCCAACTACAATAAATTGAATTTATTGACCTTACTGAAGAATTCTATAAACTTGTCCCATGCTTCCTTGGGTGTGCTAATGTTAGAGAGGTAAAAAACCAAGTTGTCAAAGATATTTAACCTGATCAAACCGAGAGCCTCATCCTTCTTGCACTTGATTAAGTAGTGGTCTTTCTCATAAGTAAAGCTGGGACCATTGTCTTGTACCACACACCATAATCCCTTTGATTACAATAATTGTTACATCTTTGGTTTCCAAACATTGTAATTAGTAGTATTAAGAGGCTCAAATAAGCATGGATCCATGGGAGAAAATAAGGACATGGTTTGGATGGATGTTGGGTACCACCAAAAATGCGTCCCAAGGCACTACAAGTAGACCCTCCCAAATAAGGTAAAAAAACAACCCCCCAAAATGTGTTAAAAATTTAACCAGTGGAACAGGGATAAAAAATCAATCACTTTTACAAAAAGTGACAATTAGATCTGAGCTACCGTGCAAAAGATATGGCTGATTTGGTTTCCCACAAAGTGACCTAAATCAATTAAAAAAGGACTCATAATTTAAAAATAGGGCTACATGGAGGGGAAAGTGGTCATGTGACCACTCGTTGGAACTAGAAAAATGTCAATTTTTGAGAAATAAACTTGGTTTTAAAATAACACGCAAAAAAGGTATTAAATTGGCCAAAAAAAGTTTTTGACCCCCAAATATGATTTATTTTTCACTAACTATAGAAAAACTATAAAATAGAAACCATAATTAAGTGCAAAATAAAAATTAGCCAATGGGAGAGGGATGCTTTGATTACAAAAGAATAATAATTAAAAAATACTCACGACAGTGGCAATGGAAGAGAATCGAGAACTAAAATTGTGGCAATGACAAAAACTAGTGATAATCATTCATAGAGAAATTGCATGCCACCTGATTTGCTGAAAATATTTAAAATAACTGCAATAAATAACATATCTCAATTGAATAAAATTTACAGCAAACTATTTTTCTTAATAAAGTGGATGCCAACACATTGCCAATTGCACACTCAAAGATCTACATAGGCTATACAAAAGTGAAGAACAACCTAGAAAAATGGCTTGAAAAACCCAGAAATGGTTTTATGAAAAAAAGAGAATTTTTTTCAAAATTATCGCAAGGGTGATAATGATGAAATAGTTGAAAACTCCAGAAATTGAAACATTCAGAATATAGGCATGCCTTATACCAAAATATAGGTTTTTGGGCCATTTAAACTCACCGGAGATGTCCAAAAAACTTTAATATGCACCTTCTGAAATTTATCTTTTGAAGGTGGGTGATCAAACCATAAACCGCCAAAATAAGCCTAAGAGAAAATACAAAATAGTGTAGGAAAACGTGAAGGAGCCTTCTAAAACTCTTCTTTCTTTGATATAAAAGAAAAAATGAGCAGACGAAGATCTATGTTGAAGAGAAAATCCAAAAATGAAGCCAAGAACACAATAGCTACAAAAAGTAGAAAATATAATATAAGGAAAACTCTCTCACATACAAAATCAAGGTAGATCATCATATCTTAGGAATGCCTCAAATGGGAGAGGAGATGCCTTTAACTAGGTAAGTAAGAGGACTGTAGAACCTTCTAGGGAGAATTATAGAGGATAAGGTTTCTAGAGAATTCTACATGTAGAAGATAGTAAGAGGTTCTAGAAAGGATTCTAGAACAAGAAAGACCTAGAGGAAATCTATAAATAAGTGGGATATAGAAGGACCCACTACAAGACAAAATAGATATGTGCACCCTATTAAATATTAATTACTAATTAAGAGCTTAATTAACTATCCTAATATGCAGGAGGTCTAAAACCCATATTTTCAGGGTCGCTAGATGATTTGAAGCCTTCATTGTTTATTGCAATAATGTATTCAGACTACGTCGGATGTCACCAATAGTTAGTGATGAAGAATAGACCTATAAAACCCCAAGACAAGAATCAAACCCTGAAAAGGTAAGATGCATATGAAGGGGTCAGACTGACCTCAACTACCACAATGGTGGAATTACTAACTAAGTGTTGCACTACATCTCAGACCGATGTAGTTCTATGTGCAAGTGTGTGAAATCATGCCCTAGGTGCTCTTGTTCCAGTGTGAAAGTAGAGAGCAGTAACTATGTGTAGAAAATGTAATAGAATGGTGGATGGAATTGAATAAACTTTCCTCATATGTAGTGTGATGCAGATGAACCAACCTTGTACCTTGTGATGGAGCTAGATGGATGCAAATGAAGCCTTTGATGGTTGTAATCTTAGGTGATGATTGTAGTGTTTAGTGTTTGGTCCCTCATTATAGTTTCATAAATTTATATTTATATGGTTATCTTGTTCTAATTTTGTAATTAACTTTGAAAAGGCTGACCACAAGAAATATGAAATGTATAAATGGCTAGAAAGTGCCCAAAAAGTGGAAAGACGATCAAGGCACCCTAACTGGGACCAGAGTGCCTGTCGATGCCCCAGTACTAGCCTGAGTACTTGGGTTAAATGTAAAATAACACATAATGGAAGAAACATATTAAACATGCATGTGTGAGAGGTCGACAGGAATGACAAAAAGCAAAGTAAAATGGCCAAAATACGGGGGTTAATTAGTAATTTCTTCACTCAAAAACCATATGAATAATATTATGATACTGAGACTAAATAATGTCTAAAATGTGTAATTTTTTTACTACATTTTCCCCCACTTTATGTTTGTGAGTGAAAATATTGGTAACATAAAGTAGATAGAGATGCATACCTAATAAATCTATGTAGAGTGATGTAGAAATGTGTTAAAGGAATAGAAAAAAGTGTGGAGTGACAAAAATATGATGGAGTATGGAAACTAAAGATTCAAAAGAGCAAAAAAAGTGATGAGAGTGAACCTAGGGTAGAAATGTGTGTGTAGTTGCTGATGTGTGTGATGTACCTGCATGGTTAGTATGGTGTGTTCTACCACAAAAATTTTTTTGTTGTTGCCCCCATTAATGTAGTTTTTGACTACTTGATTCTCATACGGTTGGACTTGCAAGGATAAGATGATCAAGAAGGAAAATATGCATATATATATGTAAAAAAATGCATGTAAAATACACATGTATATGTAATGAAAAAAATGAAATGAAATTATGAAAAATGTGAAAGGAACATGTGCACCTAATCCATGATGAGAAAAAGGGTGTAGAAAGAGGATATCCTATCCTGGGTTTTTTGGGTGATCATATGCCATAGGCCGAAGAAGTGTAGAGAGAAAGATGCATTTTTCTCCAACTTGTAACTACTTCCCTAAAGTTTTATGAAGAGATCTCTATACTGCTTGGTTTCTTAGGTGATCCGATGTCACTAGCTAAAGTAGTATAAAGAGGAAGTCCTCTGTATCCTCTAACCTATAACTACTCCCTAGAATGTTAAGGAAAACCATGTCCTATAAAAATTTTTGTGTACGGGGTTCATAGAATGGTTTGAACCCAATCTCTGTATAATCCACAATGCTAAAGGCGGAAACTGACCGAAATGAACTGGTGTAGAAGTGCGGTGTAGTATGTAAAACCCCAAAGGACGCCCCCCTCTTTGAGGGTGCATGTGATGTTATTAATAGGAGAATACAACCCCAAAAGAGGACCAACCACATGAACTCTATAACTCTACCCTGCAAGGGGAAGGAAAGTGCTTGGTAGAAACTAAGGCATGCACAAAAATGAGGCTAGTCAAATATGAGTGTTAGTAGCAAAAAGCATACATGTATAAGAAAATGTGTAATCTACGCAAACAATGTATGAGCTACTAAGAAAGATAGTAAAACACAAAAAAAGAAAAAGTAAGCCGTACAAATCAAGCTGCAAACATGGGACACCACTCAAAATTTGGCAAGACACACAAGACCTTCATGGATACATACCACAAAAATGTGTGCACAAAAAATAAACGGCAAGGCTAACATACAAAAACAAGCAATAACGAACAATGTAATAAACAAGTATGTAAACAAATATCTCTGTAAAAAAATTCTACACATGAAGCACCCGTCGACATGCTATAAAGATAACTAGTATGTCAAAAGCATGTATAACCAAGTAATGAAAAGTGATAAGTACAAAATGAAACAATAACACCTGTGAGAGACGAATGTGGATGCTCCTAGTGACCAATGCAAGATGGGTAGATGGCAAACATGCATGTTGCGTAAAAAAGACCTGTATCTACAATCATAAGTAAGAAAAGGTGTGAAAGTGCAAGTGTGTATGGCATATATAAATGACGTATAAGAGATCTAACTAGCATGTGTAATAAAGTGACCATATACAAGTAAACGTAAATAAGAATAAAATAAACCAAGATATGTAATATATTTTGGATGGGTGTAATGGAATACAAGAAGGAATGACAGGATCTGTGTGCCCCTTGAGTGAATGGAAATATATGCAATGGGGTTCATTTGGTTTTCCCCCTCAGCAGTATAGAATGAACCATAAATGAGAGTGCATCATCGGGAAATGGTCAAAATGTTTGTTGTGTCTAATGCGATGTGATTAATGTGTACGTGTAGTGATGATATGTGACCTAGTGATGATGTATCCTAAAGCATATACCACTATGAGAGGAATAGAGGGAGTGGTAATGTAGCCTAAAGTGTGTACCACTACAATATGAAAGAATAAGTGACCATTTATCCTATAGTGTATGTCACTAGCCTAGTACTTTCGCATGAGATAAGGGTGAATGATGAACATGTGTATATGATAAGGTCCATTTGATTTGGAAACCCTCAATAATCTAGTATGGACTAAGGAAATAAAGTGCATCATAGGGTAGTGAGTGCAACATGTAGAAGATTGTGTAGTATGATGATAATAGACGACCATATGATGTGTAAGATGTGTAAAAAATGTAATGTATAATGTGAAATGCAATATGTGTAGAGAGACTAAATACATGCTATGTAATATGTAAGATGAAGCAGGATGCAATGCGAGAGTTGTAGATAATAGAAGTGTGACTGATGTATGATGAAGACTAGTATGATGTTTGACGTGTAGATGTGTAAATTTCAAAATGATGTAAACTAAATATATAATGTGCGATGTAAGGTACATGATGTGTGAATAGATGCAATGTGCAGGGTTCATGTTTAATATGCCCTCAACAGTCAAGTGTGAGATGAAGCACTATAGTGTGTCATTGGATAATGATGATGCTAAGACATGTGATGAATATTCCTATGCTTGGATATGAATGTATGATAATGTAAAGAAGAGAGATAATTCTATGTGAATATGAGGAGGGGGATGTGTTAAATGATATACCCCCTAAGTGTGCATGAATGTATCAACTATCCAATGATAGTGAAGGATGAAGGTCCTCCAACCGATGTATGTGGTTCCGAAAATGTATGAACCTACTCTAAGAGTAGTGGTATATGAGACAGATGTTGTGATGCTGAATGAAGTCTATGTGTGCATGATGGGTGAGTATATGATGAAGACCGTGGTGGAGAAAAATGTATCGGTGATGGAGATCTATGTGGTACTGAGCATGAAGGTGATGGACACCCGTGTGGAATAAAAAAGGTAATGATCTACGTTGAGATGCAATAACGGTCTTAGGAATGGGCTGATACCTATGTGTAGAACTAAAAAAGTGGTGATTTCGTGTAGACAATGCGCAAGTTGATGAACTAGGAGTAGATTGTGCTTTGAGAAACATAGAGTTTGATGTGCTAGACGATGTAGGTGGTAATGTGCTAAATGAATTATGAGGAGATGACAACCATGGAGTATATGGTGGGACACCATTGATAGAAATAACCTGATTGTTATGCATTAATTTAAGTTGTAAGTGATTCATAGATATTATATATTGGGACCAGAGAATCCAATTAAGAATAATAAGCATATCACACCCAAAAACTATGTTTCCAACAAGGAAAGGCACTAGCATAGTAAGAGGGCCAACCGTAACATGTATTTGGATGACATTGAAGGGTTTGTTCATAGGGTATTCAATTTATGATAGAGGATAAATGATATCCTTAAGGAGTGGAATGGAACATGAACTAATGGGCCATGATGGGGACCAAATCAACATATGCCTTAATATGTAAGTGATTACATGTGAAATTTACATGATAATCATTGTTAAAGAAGGAGATGATTGGCGACAAAGCGTTAATATGTGAAACTAGTAAATCGAGAGCCCCTGATACAGGAGGAGGCACTGCATGATATGTATGATTATAGAAAGAGTCAAATGATTTCTTGTCACTGTTGGAATTAATTATTAAATAATTTGAGTTTACCCTTATCATTGATTGGTGCAAAATCTGTGGGTTCTAGAAATTCAAGCTTGTTATTATCAATAAGATCTTGAATGATTGTGCGGAGCTTGAAACATCAATTTGTAGAATGTACTACACATCTTGGATAATTGCATCGAAAATTTGCATTGTAATCCCTACCTTTTGGTCGTGATGGATCTAGTTTGAGTGGTGGAGGGAGTGTGATAATATTTCTCTCAAAAAGATGCTATAATATGAGATGTGGGGCCATAGGAAAATTATTAATGCATGCCTAAGTGGTGGTGGGTGAACCTCTTTAGAATTTTTGACTGAATTAACAATAACTTTGACATCAATTAGATTAGTTGTAGATGGTTTAAATGGCATCTTGTGTTGAATATGAGTGGAGGAGGATGCTTGTTTTTGATACTTAATCTTACCTATGGATAGGAGTTTGGTCTCACAAAACTTAAGACAATGACAAAGCTGATCGAATGAAGGAGAGGTTTCAAAGAGAACACTTTCCTAAAGTGGTGGTAAAAGAATCTGAATAAACAAATCTGAAAGCTCAGATTTTTCTAGGACATTAGACATCTTATCCAAATTAGTTTTGTATCTTAGAACACAGTTGGCTAAGTGTTCATTGGGTCCCTATTTCAATTGTGCTAATTGGGTGCAAGAGATCTTGGAGCCAATATTAATGGAGAAATGCATAAGAAATGCATTGGATAGATGCTTAAATGAATTTAGTTAGTGAACAAGTAGGTTGTAAAACTAACACATCATGTAATCATGGAGACTACGGGGAAATATTTTAGCCAAAATAATATGATCATCAGCACAATCAAGAAAAATGACATAAAATTCCATAAGATACTCCTGTGGGTCACCATGCCCATTGAAAATGGAAGCTTAGGGATGAAAAAATAGGAGGAAGTGGATAAGTGGAGATGACCAGTGCAAATGGAGTATGCAATAACAAGGTGGAATCTAAAGATGGTGATGCATGTGAAGTGTCCTATTACAACTTATGAATTTGAGCTTGAAGGTCCTGATAAAGAATAGTTAAGTCTTGAGTACCAGCGGATGAAACTTGTCATGTATGAGAAACTAAAGGTGGTGCAAAGTGATTGGTAGGAGTAGTGATAGAATGGGAGTAATAGATATAGGTGGAAGAGTAGAAGTGAGCGGTTGAGTAGCAACAAAAGTCTGTATGGCCACGAAAGCGGTGAGCTTTACCAAATTAGTAGCTTCCTCACGAGCAACATGTAAAAGTAAATCTAAATCTTAGGGATGCTCAACAATATGATAATTGATGGCCTTAAGATGAGCTTTAGTAAAATATTCATGAGAGTGAGCCATGGCGAAGGGAGAATAAACCTTGGAGAGAAAATGGATTCAAACATGGTGTTCACCAAAATGATTAACTAAAAAGTGGAATAATGGCAGTAATCTAACTAAGAAAAACATTAAATAACAATAGATAAAAACGATGAATAAGTATATAAAGTAATACAAGAAACTAGGCTAATGAAATAAAAAACCATAATATGCAAAGAAGGGTTCATAGGATCTTAGCTGATTCAACAAAATTTCTTGACTATGTTGTAGAGCTTATTGGAGAAATAGGAGGAAATGAATATTCCAAGGTCCAAAACATTCTAGAGATGGGAAATCTGAGTGGACTGGGGCACCCAAGAGAGTATCAAGGCACTTTTGGGCACCCTAATTTTCATTCTGAGTGCCTTGGTATGTGCAGGAGGTCAAAAATCTAGATTTGCAGGGTCGGTAGATAATATGAAGCCTTCACTTTCTTTCGCATTAATGTATTTTAACTACGCTAGATATTGTCGATAGTTAGTGATGAAGAATAGACCTAAAAAACCCCAAGACAAGCATCAAACCCTAAAAAACAAAGATGCATATGAAGGGGTTAGACTGACCTCAACTATCACAAGGGTTTTCTTACAAACTCACTGCTACACTGCATCTCAAAACTGATGTAGTTCTATGTGCAAGTGTGTGTAATCATGTCCTAGGTGCTCTTATGCCAGTCACACTTTGTGAAAGTAATGAGCAATAACTATGTGTAGAAAATGTAATAGAATGGAGGATGGAATAGAATAAACTTCCCTCCTATGCGGTGTGATGTAGATGAACCATCCTTGTGCCTTGTGATGGAGCTAGATGGATGCAAATGGATCCTTTGATGGATGTAACCTTAGGTGATGATAATAGTGCTTAGTTCTTGGTCACTCATTCTAGTTTCATAAATTTATAATTATATGGTTCTCTTCTTCTAATTTCATAATTAACCCCAAAAAGGCTGATCAAAAGTAATATGAGATGTCCAAATGGCTAGAAAGTGCCTAAAAAGTGAAAAGAGGATTAGGGCACCCTGAAATGGACAAGGGTGCCTTTCGGTGCCCTACTACTAGCCTGGGTGCCCCAATCAAATGAAAAATAACACAAAATGATAGAAATAGACTGGGCATGCATGTGTGAGAGGTTGGTAGTAATAACAGAAAGAAAAGTAAAATGGCCAAAAGATGGGGGTTAATTATTACTTTCTTCACTCAAAAACCATATGAATAGTAGTATGAGACCGAGACTAAATAATGTCTAAATTGTGTGATTTTGTGACTACACATATCCTCACAATCATTGGTGAAAACCACTAATCTATCCTACAAAAAATTATTTCATTAACATGCAAATAAGCGGTCATTAGGAGGAAGGGTATTTACATGTCTAGTGTTATTTTAGGAATACAAATTTAAGATAAATATCAAGTAAGTAAAAGAACATGTAGGACCATATCACCCACGTTGCATTAATACAAGAGAATAACCCAAGGATTTGGTTGAAGATGCACCAAATGCTCACTTATTTTGGGTTATCACAATCCCATAACAACTTAAGGAAATTGTGCAATTCTTTGAAGATGGGATTTTGCAATATCACAACTCAAAAAAGGAGAAGAAATGACTTTTCACTAAATCCTTTTCATACATAATTATAAATGGATTAAATATAAATTAGGGAAGGATGAAGTATTACGTAGGGTCACATTGGAACACGAAAGAGAAGTAATATTTCATGAGGTAAGTGTCAACATGGTAGGAGGACATTTTGTAAGGGAATTGAATGTGAATAATATTTTGTAGATTGGAATTTGGTAGCCAAATTTGTTTCAATATGCACACCACATTGTGAATCACTATGATATTTTCTAGAGAATAGAAAAAACCCAATCAAAATGATGAACTGCCACTCAATTTGGTTTCATCTACACAACCCTTTAAACAATGGGGGACATATTTTCTTGGGTCGATTCATCCACCATCCAAAATTTCCAGAGCAAGATATATCGTTGTAATAGCTAATTATTTTACTAAATTTATTGAAGCTTCATCCACACCAAATTTTGTATCATAAGACATAAATCACAACTAAATTTTTATATGATAACATCATAACTAGGCATGAATTCCTACAGAAGTTAGGAAGTGACAGGGGAACACATTTCCTAAACAACATAATCAAAATCCTTACCAAAGAGTTTATGATTGTGTAATAAAAAAATACATCATATTACTCTGAATAAAATGGAAAAGTAGAGGATACTAACAAATTATTGGTGCTTACAAATATTTTCAATGTTTAATGAGATAGTTAGGAGGATATAATACTCACAGTACTTTGAGCATATAAAACTAATTACAAAATAAGTACACGATAAACCCCATTTTAATTGGTCTATGGAATAAAATTATTAATACTAATGGAATACATTCTACCAAGATTATGCATTACGATAATCACATGGTTAAAAGATAAAGATTCCATAGAAAATAGACTCTTAGAGTAGACAAAAATGGAAGAAAATAAGGAAAATGTGCAATATAATTAGGAGGCGCATAAAGAAATTTGAAAATCATGGCATGACTGAAATGTTCACACTAAGGAATTTCAAATAGAATAAATGGAACTAGTTTATGAAAGAAAATTTAAAGTGCACATGGGTAAATTGTGCATCAGATTAAAAGGGCTCAATGTCACTCATCACATCACCAAATATTTCACAATTATATTATGATATCTAAACAAGAACGTGTTACCTAGAAAAATCAACAGATGTAGGTTAAAAACCTACAATCGATAATTGTGTAGTGGTAAGAAAGTGAAAATAAATTCCTTTGACATATGAGTTAGAGTAGGAGTTTTAAAATTTTATGCAAAATGTGGTAGGTATAAGTTTGTGTATTTCATCAAATTGTGTTCTAATGTGTGTAGAGTAGTTAGGATTCAAAATATCACCTTGAAAAATGTTCAAAAATAAGAACGTGTGAAACAAAGTGAGAAGAAAGAATAGAAAAGAAATAAGTCTTGGAAACATGAACAATAAAACAAAATAAATTTGAAAATTTGAAAAGATGGAAATTTACTAGCTCGTTGATCTATACAACTAACAGATCAAGAAACAAGATTTCACGGTAAGTGAACCAAAGAGGAAAGTGAGTGCAACATCATGTTGAATATCCAATGGATAAAAGTATTTAAGGTGGTAATTATAATGATAAAAAATTTAAAAAAGTGGCTGCATCACATCTCGAAAGAATATAAAGAAGAGAAAAAATAGAGAAAGAGTTAAACACATTGTACTAATTAGAAAGTGGGAAGAAACGACTAATAAGATCAATTTTTTGGAATACTTTATAATTTTGAAAGCCAATGATCTAATATGTGAAGGAAAACATCAAAATAATAATGGAAAATCAATTCATCTATCCCACCAAACCTAATATTTACAACATGATGGAGGAACAAGGCATCCCATTCCTTCTTTTGAGTGACTCAAAAAGGAAGAAATGAAAATTTCCACAATGTTGAAAAAATTAAAGTGGAGTGACCCATCACATCATGACCTAGTAGCAATATTATAACAAGCTTAATGTAACACCCGCTAAAATCTCCCACTTGAGACCCATGAACAACCTAGGTGTAGTTACAAAATTATGGAATATTTTTTTTTAAGGTGTTAACAACCAAAGTCTCAAGGAAAATTAAATTCAACAGATAAATTTTCCCATTATAATAATTACTAATTCCACATTATAAATAAAAAAGTGTAATAAGTCCACACCTAGCTCAAATCTCCTTACGGATTAATTTTATCACTGAGTTACATTGACATTTCAGCTAAATAGTTCCCTAGATAAAAATTCCAGGGTTAAGGGACCAAAAAAATTAAATACCCAAGGTATTTAATTCCACAAGATCTAATACAAGAGAAAGGTTTAATTACAATGGGGAAAAGAATACATATTTAAAATCATCAGAGTAAATTCTCACTTACCCACTCCCAGAACTCAGTTAAATATTAAATTAGGTTCAGAGGGTAAATCTTCACCATACCCACTCTCTAACAGGCTTAAAGTTTTAACTTGATTTTTCTCACACTTAACTCATTAAAAATTTCCCTAAATCATTCCCTCTGGATAGGAAATTTCCTCACCTTTCCACTGATATAAATAAGTCCTCCTAACTCCTCATATTTCTCAAGTTATGGACCGGCGAAACTTGGGGTGAAAATTTTCCCCAAGAGTGCAGGCCTGTAGGCCTAGGGGTGGAAAAGTTTTCCCAAACGGCAGGTTGGTAGGCCTGCAGGGAGAATTTGGAGAGAAAATTTTCCTACATGGGGAAGAGAAAAGTAACTTCTCGACCACATGGATGTGGGGAAGAATTTTTTTTTTAGGGACATGTGGCACTCCCTAAGCCAGCACGGGGAAAAATGGGGCGGTAGGAGACATTTTCAAAATTCTCCTGCGCGGGGTGAAGAACTAATTTTATGCCTCCATGCTCCCACGAGTTTGAAAACCGTAAGGAGAACACGTGTTGGCATTTCCTAAGACATTCTGGTGGAAACTGGAGTGCCACTGGGGAGAAATTTTGAGGCTTAACATCCTTTTTTTTTAAGAGGGTAAGACTGGCCCGCGCCTCTGCCAACTCCTCATGCCATGTGGTAGCTCTTGATAGGCTGTGGGGTAGCAGGACGGTGGGGAAAACATGGAAATATATCCCAAAATTTTCCAAAACACAAAAAGGAAGTAGGGACATGCATTTTTACCGATGCAAAATGATGCCATGTGGCATCTGCGGAATAGGTCGTGGCGATAGGGGAAAACCTGGAATTAATTTACCAAAAATGTTCTGGATGTGAAAAAATAAAAAAGAGGTCTACCCCTCCGCCATCACTTCATGGTACCACGTGGCAGTCTCTGATGGCTATGGGCTAGTGGGGAAAATTTGGAAAAGTTTTTCCAAAAAATTTCCTAAGTGTTTAAGGGAAAAATTTGGGTTGTGAGCCCGCCAAGGAAATTTTTCCCAATTATTTTGTGCACCAAAATGAAAGTAAATGCTTCAGAGACGCCATAACTTTTGATTGGGAATTCAGTTTTTTGAAAACTAGGGACTTTCTAGAAATCTCTTGATGTCCTCTTTACAAAGATATTATTAATTTTTGGTTTTGATAAATTTTAAGGGGTCAATTTTAAGAAAACGGCCTACAGGATTTTATAGTGCGAACTCATAAATTTTAACTTGTGAGATTTATTCAATTTGATCTTCTTCCTATCTCAACATGTCTAATAGACATGGAGGAGTTTTTCTTAGGAGGAATTTAGGATAGATTTTGTTAGGGTTAGATTTGTTTGATTGAGGATCAATTTGAGATTACCAAAATCTGACAGAATTTTGACAACAAAACGACTAGTAAAACAGTTGAAGCCCGATCTTGCCAAGTTTTTAAAGAAATATTTCCTTTAAGTGTTTTTTGTCATAGATTAAACTCATTTAGGGCCTACTACTTCATTTTCATAATTTGATATGTTTCATTTGTTATTTCGTTGTTGCAGGTTTGAACTGTGCATTTTTGGTTTAGATAATTGCCAGTTTTGAAAATTACAAAAAAATATGGATCAAATTTTAATAGAATCTATTTGTCAAATTTCTTCTTCCAAGTATCTAAAATACATTCCAATTCCAATCTAATTACATATTGTTGATTTTAATCAAACCATTAGAAAGCCAAAATACAATTTTGATTTCCAATTCTTACACATTTTTCAAGGGAAAACAGAGTATCTATATTTTTCCTCACACAGCATTTCTTCTTTTCAAACAGATGATTTCAATACCTCCATAGATGATCAGATTTCAATACAACAATACAGATTCGAGAAAAGGTGATTGAAATCCTTTATTGATTCCAAAATAAAACATTACAAACTTTCTTCTTTTATTCCTTCCAAAACATATATTATATATAGAACAAAATAATACATTATCTTCTCACGTGTTTCACTTTATTACTTTTCAAACAGGGATTTCATAGTGAATTCTAAACACATATTTTCAATGGAATAACAACATATGGACAAGAAAAAACCACTTCCATTAATTTAAATTAACTCTTACAACTTCCTTTCCCTTTGGCGTAAAAATGCAACATAAAAAAACACGTATCTTTCTTTCACATTCTTTCCAAAATAGAAGATAGACGTATAACTCTTTTACATTTCAATATACAACTTGCAATCAATACAACGTCTTTCCATTACAGCCATTTACAAGTTCATCCACTTCAAGTGGGAAAGTTTACAATGAGATTTCATTTCACAAGGGACTGTTATGACTGTTTTATTTCATTTTCCTTTGCTCCAAAACAACAACATGTAGATTTATCATTCTTCCAATTCTGATCACAACAAGAGTAGGGGAAAGGAAACGCTCTCCATCTAACCAAGAAATCAAATGATAAGGAGAATTCCATCCTTCTTCATTGGTCCTTGAGCCCCAACCACAAAGAAATGGAAGATGTGATTCCACTCATGACAACAATAGGCTTCCAAAAACACACATATGTAAATTTCACATTCAAAACACAGTCTAAAATAAAACTGCATTTTGCCACAACAGAACAAAACAACAAACAACACTCAGGCTTCATCATGTAAGCCAAAGGAGTAAGCAATTATGGGGGGTGCTATGCTTATGCCTCCCGAAGGGGAAAATTGGGTATCACAACATGTGAATAAACATACCAATACATATATATATGAATAACATTTCAAATCCCTGACATGCCCTTATGCCTCCTCCAAGTACCCTCTTATTCCTCACATTTCCTTATACCTCCCCAACCTCTTATGGCACCCCATAACGTGTAAATAAATGCAAACTATTTCTTTGTAAGGTGGAACCAAAAATCCCAACTCCTTCCACCACTTATACCTCCCCAAAACACACTATGCACCTCCCACAGAATAACCCTGTAGTCTTCTCCTACACCATCCCTAGGCAATCTGACCCAACCAGCCAACAATATAAAACAACACATTCACACAAGATTCAACCATTCACATATGTATACAAATAAAAGGAGCATTATTTCCAAGAGCTAAGCTCTTACCTCTCCGTGATGGAGTTTGTTGCAAGTTCAAAACAATATTCTCTCCAATGCTACACAAACCAAGAGATCAACAATCAAAAAGTATGCAACAATCTCCAAATTTCTCCCAATTTTCAAGAGCTCCAAAAAGCCACAAGCAAAATTCGCTAAAAATGAAGTGATCCAAAAGTTAAGCAACCAAAAGAGTGTAACCCACAATCAACAAGCCAAGGAATTTGAATATATAGAAGAGGAAAGAGAAGAGGATGAGGTGGATCCACGTGCGAATACCACATCACACATCTTCAACTCCAACTCATAAGTCAACTTCAATCTCCAAGGCACAATAAATAAGCAGGTGAATAAATGACAGTTTTACTTACACACTCAAATCAAAACCCACACCTCATAAGGACTGAAATTTCAAAAGCATGTAAGAAAGTGAAATTAAAGCATACAACTTGAATTACAAATATCTATAATGAAGGCTAGATTTAAACCCTCCAACCATAGCTAAGGTTGGCATGCAAATTTAAGAGGTATGGGACAAGTTTAACTTGTCCCATAAGCTTCCAAAATCAGCCTCCAAGGACAAATTTGAATTTCAAAATGAGGTGGAGTGTTTCATACTCCAAAATTAATTTACACACCAATTACACATTTCTTACAACACTTTATTTTTAGGCCAACAACTCTAATAATTACTTCCTTATGTCCCAATTTGATTAATTAATTTTAACATGTTTACTCACATTAATTTACCACAATTAAAAAATAATGAAAGGGGTAAGTGACACCACTTAATAAAGCACATACAAAAAAAAATTAAACAAAAGGGACCAAATAAAAGAAATACACATAAAATGCCTTAGTAATATTTAAAGGTGATCCCCCTCATGGGAATACCTAACACTAACAAACACACACACACAAAACAATACAAGTTGCCATGGTGACCTTGTTGAATTTATCAAGAATTCCAATGTGGTTGGTCTCCAAACCCCCTGATGTTTGATTGTGATATTGTTTAACCTGCAACAACACAAATACCTCGTTTGTCCCCTTGTGGCCATATAAGAACATCTAAATGAATATAATATAGTTTTAAAATCATCAATATATATGTATGAATCACAACAACATCCAGACAATCACACAATATCACTTACAATTTCATCAGGAACTATATAATCATCAATTTTAAATTCAATTTTCTTGGTCTACTCAATATATCCAAATATCACATGTCCTAACAACATCCATATATATATATATATATATATATATATATATATATATATATATAAATATATATAACCATGTCCAATAGCATGTCAACATCTAAATAATATGTCTCTAAGAATCATCATGCATCATATATAAAATCAGAGTCAACAATAATCCATGATTTGACATATAACACCATACTAAATCAAAAATATAATAATATCCATTATATAGTCAGCAGTATCATGATCAATATCAAAAGTATCAAAGGGAAGTGGGCACTACATCCCCCTCCCCTTAGACTCAAATTCCTCCTAGAAGTCACTAGAAAGAGAGATAGGAAAAAAATACAATTGAAAAAGGATCACTCCATTTTGGGATTGCTTGCTTCAAAAAAGTGTGGGTCTACAGAACCTAATTTTGGTCTAATGCAATTCAAAAAGAAGAAGGGAGATTGCAAGGGATGAGTTCTAAACTTTCTACATGCAAGGCTACAAACACTTAAATCTAGAGAGTAAATTTATGCTATCAACCAAGATACCACACATAACAATATAACATGAAGAGTTCAAAACAGTATTAAGAGTAACCACCAAGTAGAGGAATAATAAGGAGAATTCGATGAGTTTGAGAATGACCACATAGTTTCCCAAGGAATACAACAGACTACAGTAATAAAAGTTAAGTTTTTTACACGTTTAAGCCATGATTTCAAGGTTCGTTGTCTAGACAAGGCTAGTAAAAATCAACTATTACTAAATTTACACGAGGAACAAATATACTCAAGGTCCCACAATTTGAGGATCACACAGGATGAGGTGAATCAACAAGGACATCTAAATTAAAAAAAAACTTAAAATCAAGGAACTATTCCAGGAAAGCACTTTTATAACTCAAGAGGGTACAATTAACTTTTCATGGTAATAAAAGTGAAGTCAAGACCACAAGTTTTCCTATAGTCTGATTTTTACACTTTTGTTTTAAGAATCGAACACACCATACCAACCAAATCTAAAGAAGTCAACCATTTAGTCAATTTTTTAGCATATATAGATATATATATATATATATATATATATCCCCTAATAACTAACATATCAATACAAGTACCATACATTCTAGCATAATGGGATTTATTTATCTTATTTCCTACTCAAGCTCAGAATAACCATAAAGGGAGCACAAGAAACACCAAGGACCACTCAAGGTCACTAGGGAGAAGAACAAGTAACACGGGGTCCAATTACAATCCAAGGGTGGATTGTATCAAAAGTGGATAACATCATCTTGCACTTTCCATCCTAATGGAAAAAGGGAAAAAGCAACAAGGTGACCTAAGAAAATATGAAGAAAAGAAGACTTATCTGAAGTTATTTTATATCCTTAACATATATTTCCTTAAAATTACAATAACTTAGGTCTCCAAGGACAAGATAAAACATGCAAGAAGGTTGCTTTTCAAACAATAGATAAGTCTCAATCCAAAAGGACCACAACCTACATTCGTTAAGCTACAGGACAATAAGGGTATGATGACCTAAAATTCCCACAAGAAAGGCACATACATCTATGAAAAATAAGTACTAAGCAGCTAAAACACATTACTATCCACCAAATATTTCACAATTTTAGGTAGGCGACAGAACTACATGTTCAACTATACATTACACTCAATACGCATAAATCTTACTTATTTTATAACTCGACTTATTAAGTCAGAAGTTGTAGTTTCTTTTTTTCCTAGCACATTCCTTTACAAGTTTTCTTAATTAAAATATTCCTTTTTATTTTGATATCACATGTTTGCGTTATAAGGATCACCACTAAGGTGGCCATGATATCTTGCCATTCTGTATAGGCAGACAAACAAAATATTTATTCTACTCCTAGGGGAGGTAGATGGAAAAAGTTTTTCCTTTTGTATTCTTCTACATGGTTTTTATTCCTTTTATTAATCTACCAAGGTTAAAGCAAGGACCATTTTCTCTTTCTATGTTCTAGTTTATTTGTTAAGCTTCAAGGCCAAATCTCCTCAATTATAGTTTTATGATGTTTGGGTGAGTCAATTTGTCAATTAAAAAAAAATTAATGAGAAGGAATGGTAAATATATCACACTATTAATTTTATGGGAGAGAGAGGTAATTCAACACATCACATTTTTAATTCTAAGGAAATAAGGGGCGTTCAACATAGAAAGCACATTATTAATTTGGTAAGAAGTAGGAAACAATCAACCAACATGGATCACAACAATATTTAGGGATTTTTCAACTAATTACAAGTATAATAAAACATTCCTAGTGGGTTTCTACAAGTTTTCAAAAGAAGTTACGAGGAAGACCCATTCAGGAAGCATAATTACTTTTATTGATCTACTAGGGTTTAACATTATTTGTTTTTTTGGTGAAAATATTTTACTCACTTGATAAGACAAGGAAAGTTTTCAAATATACACCTATATTACCAAAGGATACCACCAACCAAGAAATCAAAACGACAAGGAAATATTTTAGCTATAAGAGCACCACATACTCATTAGAAGTGTCAAATGTAAGCAGACAATCAGCCATCTTATTCAACATGGCTTTACGACCAAGATTTACAGTTTCATAAGAGAATCACATTATAAAATACCACTGAGATTAAATTATCAAGGTCTAATTACACTATCATCACCAATGTCATGGTCCAAATGACTCAAAGGATCCATAAGTGTCTCCACGTAATCCAAAATCAATAGGTCATAGAGTATTATTCATAGTAACTAAAAAAAGTTAAAGAAAGGGTAGACTTATTTATAGGTCTAGAGGGAAAATAGACACAATTAATTTACACACAATACTTGAATGGGATTAAATATAACCATGATTACCAAGATGTATACAATCCTCAATTCACTACTTAATATAATGAAATGAGGAAATCTTGATAAAACTAGCATGCCATCGAAGATAAGCCACTACTAGACAAACACTTTTCCACTAACATCCACAGCCAGCCAAAAGCAAAATGATCCCACTATAATTAATCAACCCATAATTAAACACCTCTACTCTGATGAGGTTCAAGCTCTTATCAGATTGTAAGAGAATCAACACCACTGCTAACAAGCTGCCAACTAGAACGTACAACACTACAAACTCTCTTCCAAACAAGGTCGAGTAATGAAAAGGTCATTTTAAGATCCTAGATACACTCGAGGTTCCATGCATCTAAAACCAAGGAATAACTTTAAGCGCCTAAGAGGACATTCAAGAAACCTATGGTATACGCCCATACGACAAAATGTATGAATACAAGTAGTATAGAACCAACTCATCATCATGCAAGAATAAATACATGTAACATTTAGCTGAACATAACAAGCTCCGAGTCACCAATAAAAACAAAGTCCAAGAAATATTGGCAATTAAGGAAAGTGGCTAAGTAGCTGCATTACAAAGTCTAAAAATCCTCGCCAAAATATAGATAACTAGAGCCTCCGAGCTTCTCAATCCAATCATAAAATAAGATGTTGGTCCTTGATAAAATGACACAAGTTTACGAATGTAAAATACAAAACGTTAACACCACATTCACTTCGCAACCCTTCATGGCCGCCAATAGGGGTACTCTACGTCGAGGTCAGTTCCAAGGACACATGCATAAGACTGGGTCATAAACTACACCAAAACTTAATTTCCACTCTCCCATATGGGTAACAATATGAAAAATTGACAACCAGACCAACTTTCCTAACTATTGAAGGAAGGAAGCTCTAAGCAGCTTCTAATTAACTCTTCCTGACCCTAGGACACAACCACTATTGTCTAACCACAAGATTCACACCATACAATTTATCATTCCAACAACTCCAATAAGGAAGGGTCTCAACAAAGGGCTTAATGCATCATACAATTAAATCAAGTTTTAGGACTTGTAAAACAACACATTTTCAAAGGGGAACCAAGTTTCCACTACACTAGAATTTCACAAAAATCAATTTAATTTGACATTCTTAGTTACCCAGGTTCAGAAAAAATTCCACTGAGTGAGTACAAAAATTCAATTATTATTATTTTAATTTTTCTAGTTCAAATGAATAGAGTAATGTAATATTTCTTCATACACATTTCTTTTTCAGTTTTCAAACAAGTTTGTTTTCTTAGATTCAAAAGTGTGCTAGGTTTACAATTGATGTCTCAAGCTTTCTAGTGTACCCAAGGGTCCAAGCTTTGAACCCATGAATCTGATACCAAGTGTAACGCCCACTAAAATCTCCCACTTGAGACCCATGAACAACCTAGGTTTAGTTACAAAATTATGGAATAATTTTTTTTTGGTGTTAACAACAAAAGTCTCAAGGACAATTAAAGTCAACTAATAAATTTTCCAATCATAATAATTACTAATTCCACATTATAAAGAAACAAGTGCAATAAGTCCACACCTAGCTCAAATCTCCTTAGGGATTAATTTAATCACTGATTAAATTGACATTTTAGCTAAATATTCTTTGAATAAAATTTTAGGGTTAAGGGACCAGAACAATTAAATACCCAAGGTATTTAATTCCACAAGGTCTAAGAAAAGATTAGGGTTTAATTATAGTGGGGAAAAGGATACATATTTAAAATCATCAGATTAAATTGTTACTTACCCACTCCCAGAACTCAGTTAAAAATTCAATTAGGTTCAGAGGGTAAATCTTCACATACCCACTCTCTAACAGGATTAAAGTTTCAACTTTATTTTTCTCAAAATTAATACATTAAAAAATTATCTAATTATTCCCATTGGATAGGAAATTTCCTCACCTTTCCATTGATATAAAGAAGTCCTCCTAACTCCTCATATTTCTCAAGTTATGGGCCGGCAGGCCTTGGGGTGAAAATTTTCCCCAAGAGCAGGCCTGTGGGCCTAGGGGTGGAAATTTACCCAAAGGGAGGGTTGGCGGGCTGCGGGGAGAATTTTAGAAAAATTTATCATGTAGGAAAAAAAAATAACTTCGTTCCTGTGCACCCTTGGGTCCGCAAGTCCACAAGGGACACATGGTACTCCCTAAGGCAGCACGGGGAAAAATGGGGTGGTGGGAAACATTTTGAAAATTCTCCTACGCGGGGTGAGGAGCCAATTTTTCAGCTGTGCTCCTGCAAGTCCGCAAGCCATAAGTGGACACATGGCATCACCTAAAACAATGCAGAAAAAGTGGAGCCATGGGGAGAACTTTTTGTAATGCCCCGAAGGGATAAGAGGGTAAGACTAACTCGTGCCTCTGCCGACTCCTCATTCCACGTGGCAGCTCCTAATAGGCTGTGGGGCAGCAAGATGACGGGGTAAACATGGAAAATTTTCCCAAAATTTTTCAAAACAAAAAAGGCAACAGGGACACATGCCTCTGCCGATGCCACTTGATGCCACGTGGCATCACCTGATTGGTCGCGGGCCGGCGGGGAGGCGGGGAAAACTTGGAAATTTTTCCCAAAATTTTTCGGATGCACTAAGTTTGAAAAGGGGTCCACCCCTCTGCCATAACCTTATGGTACCATATAGTACTCTCTGATTGGCTATGGGCCGGTGGGGAAAATTTGGAAAAATTTTCCCAAAAATTTTCCTAAGCGTTTAAGGGAAAAATTCAGACTGCGGGCCAACCAAGGAAATTTTTTCCAATGTTTTTTTTATGCCAGGTGAAGGAAAAAATTTAGAGGGCCATAAATTTTTATAGAGATCTCGGTTTTGGGAAAATGAGGAATTTCTAGAAATATCTCAACGTCCTCTTTACATAGGGATCAGTAATTTTTGATTTTGATAAAGTTTAAGGGGTCAATTTTAAGAAAATGTCTGACATGATTTTATAGTGCGAACTGGTAAATTTTAACTTGTGAAATTTATTAAATTTTATCTTCTTCCTCTCTTAATATTTCAAATAGACATGGAGGATTGTTCTTAGATGAATTTAGGATAGATTGCAAGGGTTAATTTGTTTGATTGAGGATCAATTTGAAATTACCAACATTTGATAGAAAAATGACTGCAAAATGACAGTAAAACAGTTCAAGCCAATTTTACTTAGTTTTCTAAGAAAATTTATTGAGTATAAATGTCTAGATGAATTAGTTTAGATCTCATTATGTCTAATTTAATGTTTTATTTATTATTTATTTGTTGTAGGTTTGAGCTGTGCATTTTGGGTAAAGTAATTGCCAGTTTTGAAAATTACAAAACAAAGAACAAAGTTTAAAAAATCTATTTACCATTTTCATGTTCTAAGTATTAAAATTCATTCCAATTTTAATTAATATAGTTGATTCAAATAGAACTATTCTAAATAAAAATGCACATATGACTTCCAATTCTACACATTCCAAAGGACAGAGTTCTGTATTTTTTTCACACGCATTTCTTCCTTTCAAACAGAGATTTCAATAACTTGAAATGATCATATTCAACACAAAAATGCAATTTGAGAAAAGTATTGCAATTATTTATTGATTCCAAAGTGCAACACTACAAACTTTCTTCTTTTATTCCTTCTAAAACATATATTATATAGAGAACATAATAATACTTTTTTTTCTCACATGTTTCACTTTACCACTTTTCAACAGGGATTTCATAGTGTATGCTAAACATATATTTCCAATGGAATAAAAATGTATGGACAAGACAAAACCACTTCCATAAATTTAAATGACTCTTACAACTTCCTTTCCTTTTGGTTTCAAAATGCAACATACAAACACGTATCTTTCTTTCACATTATTTCGAAAATAGAAAACACAGTATAACTCTTTTACATTTCAGTATACAACTTGCAATCAACACATAATCTTTCCATTAAAACCAGTTACAATTTCATCCAATTCAAGTGGGAAAGGTTACAATGAGATATCATTTCACAAGGGACTGACAAACTGTCTTATTTCATTTTCCTTTTCTCCAGAACAGCAACATGTATATTTATCATTCTTCCAATTCTGATTACAACAAGAGCAAGGGAAAGGCAATGCTCTCCAACCAACCAAGATATCCAATGACAAGGAGAATAAATCCTTCTTCATTGGTTCTCGATCCCCAACCAAAAAGCAATGGAAGATGTGATTCAACTCATGACAAAAACAGGCTTCCACAAACACACATGTAAATTTCACATTGAAAACACAGTCCAAAACAAAACTGTGGTTTGCCACAACAGAAAAACACAACAAACAACACTCAGGATTCATCATGCAAGCCAAAGGAGCAAGAAACTGTGGGGGATGCTACTTATGCCTCCCAAAGGGGAAAATTGGGTATCACCACTTGAGAACAACCCACTAATATATATATATATATATATATATATATATATATATATATATATATGAATAACATTTCAAAACCCTGTCATGCCCTTATGCCTCCCCCAAGTACCCCTTATTCCTCACATTTTCTTATGTCTCCCTAATCTCTTATGGCACCCCATAACGAGTAAAGAAATGCAAGAAATTTATTTGTAATGTTGAACCCAAATCCCAACTCCCTCAACCCTTATACCACCCTAAAACAAACTTGTGCCTCCCACAAAATAATCCCATAGTCTTCTCCTACACCATTCCTAGGCCATCTACCCAATGACCCACAATATATACCAAAACATTCACACAAGAACATTTACATATATACAAGAAGAGAATTTCAAGAGTCAAGCTCCTACCTCTCCATGACGGAGTTGTTCCAAGTTCCAAAACAAAAAGATTTATCCCAATGCAAGCAATCCAAAATAGCCAAGCACAAGCATGCAAAAATCTTCCAAAAACTTCTCCAAGCAAGAGCTCCCAAACAACAAGAAAAATTCACCCAAAATGAATCGCTAAAACTGAAGCAACCAAGAGTGTAACCCTAAATCAATAAAATGAATTCGAATATATTAGATAGGAAGAGAAGAGAATGAGGGAGTAAGTGGAATGGTCCATCCCACAAAGAAGTCCTT